>NQII01003728.1:0-48039 GCA_002778355.1 Clitarchus hookeri | reverse complement strand
TGGCTCCACGAAGCTGAGCCACCTTCACCCAAATTTCGGTTTCTGTTGCATCCCTGTCTGTAGTGCTCATTCTGTGACTGACGGTCCGTGTTCTGGGTTCTTTCGTCTCGCTGCGAGGCAGCTGTTTCCATCATTTCTCTGTCACTCTTCCCGTCCTGATAAGGGCGGGCGCCCTGCAGTAGTTCCTATATAACAAGCCTCCTGTCTGCAAGAATGGTCTAACAAACACTCTGGCTCTGCGTACATATTTTGCTGATGGCAGATTACTTTACAATTTATATATTATGTTTCAAATACATTGCATACCGATCAACATTTTGGGCTATCTAAACAAACAAACGTAGTACCAAACACCCCGGACTCTGTACAGTACTTCCCAACTTTCATACAGGGTTACAAACATTGTTACATTTTTGCATAATCATACCGCATTCCCTAAATTGGTCGCTCCACATTGTTTAAGTGTTGACAGGTATGTATTTAGTGTTACGTCGGCGCATAGGCCATACAAATAAAAACCCTCTTATCTGCTAGACTGAAATCTCTGTCCTCGTTAATGCCTGGGCCATTGCCGTTTTGACAAAGGTTTTTCCGGCAGGCGGAAGCAACACACGCTTAATATATCACTAACTTACACATGGTTTTGTGTTACTGTTACGATGGCTTCACAGGCCATGGAAAGAAAAAAAAACACTCTTATCTGACTATTTCTGCCACCTCTCTCTTATACAGGCGGTGTTGGAAAAACAAAAGTATTATAAACACTGGGAATATACACACTATATTCTTACCTTCAACAGTCAGTACACTCAGATACAGGCATCTGGCAATTTCATTTCGGCTGGGACATTCTGCCCTTATTTCTCACCGCAAGATGTTAGGGCTTCTCACACACTGTAGGGTTACAAGGGTAAACAAATAAAACACTTAGTCGCACTTCAGTTCCATGGTTAGGTAGTGCCCGCCACCCTATCTTTCTCTCACAGCAGGTGACATGAGTAAAGCTGGCTTCCCTCATGTCACACAGAGTCTGTTATTGGTGTAGTCGGTGGTTCATGTGTTCTATACTTGCGACGTTCCTGGTAGAAACCAGGTTCCTCTCGGCCTCTGCAGATGCGCCAAGGTTGCACTCGCCTGGCTTCGATCCCTGTCGGACTAGGGGGTGTGTTTCCCCGCACTGGATCCCTGGCAGCATGCGGGGAAAAAGTCTGCGTTGCCATCCTCTCGCCAGGCGGCCCTGAAGCTGAACCCTGGAACTCGTCTTTGGCTCGGCTGCTCGCATCCTGTACTTCCTCGCCTGTAGGATTTTGTCTCGGGTTCGTTGCTATACTGGTGCTGACTCGTCTTAGGGTCACGCCATATTCCCTGTTAGTTGCGTCATACTTGCTGTTATTTCACTCGCAGTTTCTTATTCTTCCTCATTTGCTTTCGGCCTCCATTCGTTTCCTCGCCCTTCCTTACTTTGGCTGTACTCCCCCTTTCACCAGTTCGCCTGTTCCCCTTCGCTCACCCGTCCGCTTTTGCCCACTTCTTCTTTGCGCATACATTCTCCTTCCCTCGCCTGTTCGCTTTCTGTTGTTATGTCTGGCGCCTGCGTATTGTCCTCCCGATAAGTGGCCATGGTTTCTAGCTCCTTTGTCAGCAGGTGCAGTGGCCCATGCGCCCTTGAGACACTGAGACAGTGCGGAGGGGCAATGGCTGGCTTATCGTTTTGACCCCCTATCCTGCCATCCTGGCTCACCATTCGGTGACCTAGTGAACCACCGCAGGTTTCCCCTGGGTTGTCCTTTGTAATTCCTATGGGACTATCGGGGTAGGTTTCGGGTATAGGGCGTATCTGGTTCCATTGCACCTTATGCATATTTCCACTCTCGTCCTTGGCCCAATATACATTTCCCTGCCTCTCGACTACTATATATGGCCCTCACCACTTAGGCGCAAATCCCGCACAGAATTTCTCACTAGCTCGGCTTAAAGGATGGTTCTGTATTAATATCTTACTACCCTCGGGCAAATGGTGTCCGGCGGTCGCTTGTTCGGGGTATTTTCGCCAGATATACCGTTGTTGGTTTCTCTGAGCTGCTCCTGTTCTCCATATCGCCTCTCTTCGTATTTCTTCGAAAGCGGGTAGTTCTGTGGGTTCTGTTTCCCACTGCCATTCTCCAGGTCTGTGGAGATTGTATCCCAGTATTAGGTGGCTGGGAGAAGTTCCATTGGCGTCATTGTGCCGACGTCGCAGTGTATACGAGATCTCAGGTAGCTGTGTGTCCCATTGAGTATGATTCGTGCCCATTCTAATTCGCATACTCTTCTATAATTCTTGATTCCAGTGGTCGGTAGGGTTGGCCTGTGGGTGGTAAGCTGGAGTCGTCCAGTTTCCCCCCCCCTTCCTTCCCATGTCCCACAGGCCTTTGCCCATTTTACCCCTGTAAACTGGGTTCCATTGTCGTATAAAACACATTTCGGGTACCCCCACCGTGGAAATACGTCTCGCTCCATTTGCCAGATGATTGTGTTGGCCTCCTGATTGGGTAATGGGAACGCCCCTGTCCACCTGGAGAAAAGATCGGTCACGACTAGGAGGTATCTCTTTCCTCGGTGTGTGCGTGGGTAGGGGCCCATGATATCGACGGCGATGTGTGTCCATGGTGTTTTTGGCCGACGGGGTGTGTAGTGTACCTTTGGTATAGGATAGACCTTGTTTTCATATCAAGTCTGACACCTGGCGACGTATGCCCTCACATCTCGACTAATTCCTTGCCATGTCTGTTGGTCAGGGCCCTTAAGGTCTCGTAAAAACCAGGATGTCCTGCGTGGGGGTTGTCATGGTGGTGTTCACAGATACTGTCACGTAGCTCACGGGGGACCCAGATTTTCCATTGATCTGTTTGTTGGTGCAGTCTTTCCCAGATTATGCCATATCTTCCCTCTTACAGTTCTGGATACCTCCTCATTAACTCCTGCAATTTGTGGTCGGCTGCTGTTGGTCTCGTAACAGATATTTGTTTTTTGTGGAACTTTACTAGCTGTACTTCCTCGTCATCCGGCCCGGGGAGTTTTGGGGGAGAGGGGTGCAGCATTCGCTCCCAGTCGTCGGTCTCTGTCTCTTTGTTGGAAATCTGTGGTCGGAGGGATAAGGCATCGAGGAGCTTGTTGTTCGAGCCCGGGAAATGCTAGATGGTGAAGGAGAATTCCATTAACAATAAGGCCCACCTAACCAATTTGGCTTTCTTGTCACACTTGGTTTTTAGCCATGTAAGGGCCTTATTATTCATTCTGAGAATGAATGGTCGGTCCTCAAGGTAATAGGGGTATTTGTGGACTGCCCAAATAACCGCCAAGCACTCCTGCTGAATGCTGTGGTAGCGGCATTGTGTCTCGTTTAGCATGGTTCTAGCATATGCTATAACTCATCGCTGGTTCTGTAACTGCTCCTGGTAGAGTACAGTGCCCATTCCGGCTCCACTTGCGTCGGTCTGTAAAATAAGGGGCAATTCTGGCATAGGCTGGTATAGCATGGTTATGTCGCCATATTACTTTTTTAATATTCATAATGCTTCTTCGTGTCTGTCTGTCCACTTCCAGCGAGTTGTTTTGAGTAGGTGTTAATTGAGGGGGCCATAATAGGGGTGGNTTCTTCGTGTCTGTCTGTCCACTTCCAGCGAGTTGTTTTGAGTAGGTGTTAATTGAGGGGGCCATAATAGGGGTGGTATATGCTATAAACTCTCTCAGCCAATTACATAACCCCAGAAAACACTTGAACTATGTCCTATTAGTTGGTACTCTAGCCTCCTAAATCTGTCACTTTCTCGGGCTTTGGATAATTCCCATCTGGGGTAATTATGTGCCCAAAGTATTCTACTCGGGCCTTCCCGAAGTGACACTTCTCCAGTCGGCACGTGAGTCCATGGAGTTCAAAGTGTTCCNTTCTTCGTGTCTGTCTGTCCACTTCCAGCGAGTTGTTTTGAGTAGGTGTTAATTGAGGGGGCCATAATAGGGGTGGCATATGCTATAAACTCTCTCAGCCAATTACATAACCCCAGAAAACACTTGAACTATGTCCTATTAGTTGGTACTCTAGCCTCCTAAATCTGTCACTTTCTCGGGCTTTGGATAATTCCCATCTGGGGTAATTATGTGCCCTAAGTATTCTACTCGGGCCTTCCCGAAGTGACACTTCTCCAGTCGGCACGTGAGTCCATGGAGTTCAAAGTGTTCCCGGACTTTTTGCAAGTGCACTTGGTGTTCTTCCCATGTGCGCGAATATAAAATTACATCGTCCAGGTATGCTAGGCAAAATTGGCTGCTATAGCCCATCAAAACTACTATTGACATCAGTCTTTGGAAAGAAGCGGGTGCATTCTTCAACCTGAAGGGCATTACATGAAACTGCAGGGTTTCACCTTCTGGGGTTGTAAACGCTGTATATTTCCTAAATCCTGGGTGTACCGGGATTTGCCAGTATCCACTGTGCACATCTAGAGTGGAGAATATACCTGCGTCCTCTGGGTCGCGGAGCATATTAGCCAGGTTTATAGTTGGGGGTGCTATAGGGTATGTGATATTGTTTAAGGCCTGGTAGTTCACACAAAAGCGAAGTTCTCCATCTTTCTTTGGCACAAGCACCACTCTGTCGTTATATGGTGAGTCAGTTGGCTCCACTATTCCTTGCGATTTCAACTCTGCTACCTGGTCTAAAATTTAATCTGCCGGTATGCTCAAATACGGATATGTGAGTGTTGAGTATCCGCAATAATGTCCTCAGTTGTCCCCCCACCCCTCCGCGAGTGGGTGGTTTACCTCTACACTACACATTTCTTGTAATTTTTGTGTGTTTATTGGGGCTTCCCAGTTAATGGCCATCCTATCCTGATTGCCCAAATATAGGCGCAGTTGTCCACAGTCAATTATGCAATTTTGGCTTGTTACCCAATGTTGCCCGAGGATAATCTCCTCCACTAAATGCGGTGTGCAAAAAAATTCAGTTTGGACTGTTTCTACCTCTGTGGATACTGGCAATCTAATAACCCTGTCGATGGTCAGTCGTGACTAAGACTGAGCCATTTGAATTATTCTGGAGTTTTTGTTTATGTGGCTTTTCTGTTTGGGAGTTAGCAGCTGGCTTTGAATGAAATTGCCTGTTGTGGCCGTGTCCAGTACTGCCTTAAGATCCTGGTTATTTATGCCGTCTCCTACTGAGGGGCGTGTATTCCTGGCCTCAGATCGCTTAAAGTTAAAATTGGTTCCACCCTTTGTATTATGCTGGGGCTGTCGGGTGACTCTGTGTCCCGGCAGCAGCATTTCCTGAATCCTTCTTTCCACCCTGACAGTTCCCCTTCCCTATGTCGAGGGGGCCAGCCTTGGTGTCTTTTTCCTTAGCGGCCGCTAGGCGGTTTCTCACTGTGGGACAGTCTCAGTGCAAGTGTCTCTCGGGGCAATACCAACACTTAGGCAGCAAGTATTGTCCCTCTGTGCTTGTAGCGAGTCTGTAATTCTCTGCTGTTCGCGCCGCGAGTACGGGTGGCAGGCGGTTCGGAACGTTTGTTTTCTCCTGTTCTTTGTAATCGAGAGCTCCGCCTCTATAGCTTTGTCCACAAACTCCTCTATTTCCGTTGCTCGCTGATGTCGAAGGGCGCTTCTTATCGCTGGTTACATTAACTTGGTAATGATAAGCACTCCCTATACCTCGGCACATTCTAGAGCGATATGGGAATACATTTGCGCTTATTGTCTAATAAAAATCTCTGATTCTTCCTGCCTTTGATGTTTGTGTGTGTAGAAGTCTGTTTGTAAGGTGGTAAGCACTTCCTCCCCTGCGAACTTATTGTTCAGGCAGGTAGCGAACTGCTCCCAGCTCATCACAAACTCGCCATATTTGTTCCATCAGATAAGGGCAGCGCCTTTTAACTGGTCTCACGCCTTCAGCACCCACCGTTTATTAGGAATCCCGCCGGCCTTGAATTTGTGTTCACAATTATCTATAAAATTCACAGGATCTTCATGAGACCTGCCTGAAAATTCGGGCAGCACTATTTCTTCGAGTATTCTACGTGTTTGTTTTATGTGGCTAGCGGGGGTTCGGTCGGGGGGTGAAAAGGGTTCCCCTTCTCCTTGGTTTTGGTGCATTCTTTGTTATCTGCATTTCCAGCAGTTGTATTGGTTTCCTTCTGTAGCTCGGAATGTCTGGGACCAACCGATACACTTATTACAATAGCGCTGTGAACAGAGGCTGCACCGGACTCTGTGTAGTCCTGTCCCACTACAAAATGGAGCACTGCATGGCTCTAGTTGAGGACTTTCGTCTTCGCTTCCAGATCCCTCGTCCTTAGGTTCTCTAGTAGGATTCCTTCGTCTCCCCTCCATCTGGTGTCTTACTGATACGCGTATCCTCCATACTTTTTGCCTGCCGACTATAGGAATCCCTATTTTGCCGGCCTAGTACCCTTGCCTCCTCTAGTGCGAATTGGTCGTTAGGCTCCAAAGGGTTTGAGACTCCCTTAAGTCTTTGGTTCATCCTGGCTAGCTCTGTACTTTGGTATGGTTCAGCCTGACTAGTTCGGAAATTTTATATGGGTGAGACCCCTTTTCTCGGGTATACAGGTATAGTCTGGTACTTGATACTATCTCTACAGACTTATCTATGCCCCACCATTGGGAAGCTAATTTAACTTGATGCTATTCCCCACCTGTGGCATACAGGATGCTTTATAGGGCCGGAGTTAATTCCTCCAGGCACAGACTATACGGTGCCTGGGATTTGAGGGTATTTCAATAAGGTAGTATTTTGACATTTCTCTTAACTGGATGGATATATTGTCTCGAGTTTAAACAAAAACAACATACAGAAACACTTCCGAGGTGTAGTACTCTATTTTGGCTATTTCGAGTTAACTGTGGGTGACTTCTAGGTGGAGGGGGGCTTCTCTGGGGGGCGACTTGATACTTAACTATGCTGGTATTTTGTTGGCTGTGAAGGACATCCGGCAATGTGGGCGGCCTTGGAAAAGGCCCGCGTTTGGTGCAGTCTCCCCTGGACTGCTGTTCTCTGTTCATTCTGTCGTCCTCTCGCTATTTCTTGACGTAACTCATCTCTCGGCTCGGTGGTAAAAACTGGGCCCCTCTTCTCGTGTGATTTGGCTTATATGCCCTCCAGCCCCCCTCCCTTAGTGTTGGCATGTGTCTGTCTTGTTGGGGAAGGGGGGTAGGTGGTGGCGTGAAGTAAAAATACCTTCAACCACGTGCCATGGTTCGTGATGGTTCGTTGGGGGGGGAGGGAAGTGGTGATCTTGCCCCTTGAATTAACCATCTCAGCTTATTCTTACGCGGTTTGGCTACAAGGTTGGTAGGGGTAAGGAGTATTCGTGGCCCCCACTTTCAATTGATCAGCCGTTTTCTCAGGCATGAAGCTAGAGGTGCTGTTGCTTGGCTCTGCAACTTCTCCCGCTTTGCTACGTATTTACGTAGCACTTTCCTGGTGCTCCGGCTATATGCCAGCTCTTACTCGGCACAACCTTGACACGTGTAACTGCGATCCTTTCTGGCTGTCCACGTTCCTCGTGACACATGTCAACTGGCAGGCGCTCGCGAAGGGGGTTAGCGAGGCTTCTACTCCAAAATGCGTTACACGACAACACTTGGAGTAATTATGAGTTACGAAAGATGTCTCATGACACAAATAAAAAAATTAATGGAAGACAATTTAACTGGGACCAGATATCTTCGATGAAAATGCCGGATAGTGTAGAACAATGTTACGAAATTAGTTATAAATGAAATTCAGTTTAATTTTGTCTACTCTATAAAGTCTTCGAAAGTCGTTATTATATTTTCTTTCTTGCATGCCTTTTTCGTGAAGAAATTTTTTATTATGTAAATGGTAATTATGTCACGTAATATAATAGCTATTGAAACGTCATTGCCTGACTTTCAACCATATTATTCTGTGTGTTTTAAAAATGCAAAAACAAATAATGTTAAAAATGAAATCATGCAAAATAATTGTAATAATGTTTATAACATTATAATATGGAAACAAACTTATAATTTTTTTTAGTGCAATGCAGAATTTGTTTTGTAAGCGTCATTTCAATGTGCCGAAACAAGGAAATTTGAACTATGGATATGAATTAATGTGGAAAAAACAATTCCCTTCATCGGTATTGTTGACAACATATTTGCACCAAACGCTTTGGCACTTATAATTTACATATATCTATTTAAAATAGATCTAGTCTTGCAGTCTATGAATATGTTATATTGTACGACTGTGATTTGATATTATTTTTGTATGGTAATCTAGCATAAAGGTGTCAAACGGCAACCAATAATTTTTTCTCTTTAAAAGAACGAAGCGACAAGCAGAAAGTACCACGACTGCATAGTGGCATTGTCTGATAACAGCACATTATTTATCAGCCTCGCAAGAGATATTAGCACAATCTGGAAACTCATCCATCAGTGAATTTGTGGTGAAGGACGTGGGGCCATGTTGCAATATTGTCATTTGTGAGTGAGGCCATTCTTCTACAGATAATAGATATCAGTGTGTATTGTACAAAGTAAGCACATTTTTTCGAGTGTATATAACTGCAAATATGCATGCCGCAATTTTCAATCACACTAATATTTACTTTCGGATTTAATAATGTGAAGGAAAAACAAACCGAATAATGTCTGTGTTTTTCTCGCAAGAGTGGTCTTATTTTATATATAATCTATTTACGTCCACTATGGTGACAAAACACGTGACAGATGACAACACCTTGAGATATTTATTTTCTCTTGGAAAAGTAGGTATTCCATCCAACAGGGTCCGGAGTAAGTTTTTGCAGTGACAAAGATAATGACGACTGTTATATAAGCCAAAATTTTTCAGGCATCTATGATTCTGATTTTGGAAAAACGGAAACACCTAATTTCGATCAATTGGTTAGAATTAAAAACTCAATGTTATGATAAAGGACATACATTCATTTCTGGGCATGAATATTATTTCGTTTTACTTCTAATATCCAAACATTACAATGTATTGGAGTTATTTTTGTGATGCTGTTGGGTTTGATTAAAAATGCGACGATTCTGAATCACTTAAAGGAAGTAAAATGTTTAATTCGTTTCATGCCATAGTCATGCTATCATCTATCAATGACATAAATTAGTCGTTAAAGGTAACAAAATATTTTATATTGCATTTTAATTAGGGGAGCGAAAACTGCGGAAGTGTCATCTGAACTACAGGCTTGTAGTAAAATTGTTTTGTTTTGTTTGCAAGAGTTCCATTCATTTTTTCATCCTCTTAAGAGTCATCTTTACATCTGCAGGCGTACGTATGCAACCTGTATTAAACCCATTTAATCTAAGGTTAATCTATTTTTGAGGTTTTTGGCGAAACCATATACGTCACCGCCTGCAATGCGGTATCAAATCAAAGGTATTTATACCATCATTGTGCATATAACCAGTATATTGTAATATCCTAAGTGAGATTTAAATAAAAGCAAGATTATTGATAAAAAACATGACTACAAATGAACTGGACACTTTGTAGCTTAAATACCGGACCAAAATAGTATTTGGCTTTTCTATGCCGCATCTTCAATGTTTTCTGCGTCGAAATGTGTTATGATATAGTATCTGATGTGTACGGCACTTCTGATAAATACAAAAAACTAAACTATTTTGTGATAACAAAATCGTGCAAGGAGATAGAACACTTTTATCCTGGGCTCAAAGGCCATCTCTGCTCATTGTTAAAAGGACGCGCAGTAGGGGGTGACCAGAGAACTCACAGGCAAGAGATTTTACCAGAGGCCTCGGGAAATCAGCAGTCTTCGTGCACTGCCTCTCGTTGAAAGAAGAACGCTGTAAGAAATCGAACACCACAATACGACCGGGCTGCAATCGCTGGCTAAAAAAATTTGTAAATGGATGTGAAAATAGTTGATACTACTAAATTAATTTTAATTAATATTTTTCCCGTATAGTATATGGGCACTGCAATCAGCAAAAATTAAACTTAAATCGGGTGTCATGTTTTATGTAATCCTAATATTGGTAAATTAATATTGTGAAACTTTGTAAAATGTTGTGAGCCAGTACCTGTAGAAAATAATAAATAACAAATTTCTTAGTATAAGAGTATAAAAAAACACTCAAGTAACGTTGACTAGTATACATATTATTATTGAATATAAAGGGGACTATAGAAGGGGCCAGACTTAACAAGAATTGTGTACGTTTTACGGGAGTTAGTTTTCTGGCTCGACACGAGGTAGTTCAGTAAATTTAGACAGTTCTAGGAAAGTAGTGCGGCCACAATGTATCCCTCCCACAGCTGCTCTGTCAATGAAGAAAGCAATATTTGTGAATAAACGCTGTAACACAATATAGGATATTATAGCTAGGATGCCATTTCCATCAGTTTTATTTTCGTTATGACCAAGTGATACAGTTAGGGTTCTGTTTATTTTATTGTCGGGGCGGGCGGGGTACTCTAGTTTGTGTTTCACGAGACGGCATTGTTTTGCCGCTCTTCTTGCGATGCAATAGCGATATGAATCGCATATTGTTTTTATGGTGCAGTGAACAATTTTGCTCGTTCGGAAATATTCAAATTACTATAACTTGGAAAGTTTAAACTTCACCAAAACACGAAAAAGCTATCAGTATGTCGCTGTTCGTATCGTTCTTACATATGCGAGAAATAGACACTGTAAACCATTTCTGCAAAATTAACCTTATACATAAAAAGTGAATTTTCAGTGTAATAAATAAGGACAGAAGGGTGTTTTTTTAAAGGCCACATACATTTCAAAACTTCCCGCAAGGAAAAAAAACACGACATCATGTCGCTGTTCCTACCGAGGCAAGAAATACACACTGTAAATATTTTAAGCTAAGTTAAACTTACAAATAAAAATCCTTGGAATTTCAATATAATAAACTCTTGTAAAAAGGGAGTGTTTAAGACCACGTACATTCAAAAAATCCTAACAACAGTTTCGAAATATATTATTTACAAAACACAATAACTTACAGTTTGTAATTCCTAATCGCAATTCCTGAAGTGTTGTCCTATGACAATCCTTGGACGATTGCATCACTAAAATCACTCGTGTCTACAACTAATACGAAAGAATTTATTTGCAGACTCATTCAATTAATACAACAACAAAAACCAACCAACTAAATTAAACGTCAGAACGTAAATATGTACTTAGCCAGTCGTGCTTCATAGTCGACGGTTAAGGAAAATGGCGGACCAAGGAACAGTCAACCAATTAACAGATGCCGATAATACATTTCACTCGAGAAGACGCACTAGACAGGCGCCTACATCGAACTATGCTTGTTGGCATGTGTAAATACTGCAATAATTAAATGCCAATATAATATTCCGACAACACCAGCAAGGTACTCAATCAGACATGACGAAAGAGAGCTCAATGACGTTTGCCGGGTTGGAAACGTTTCACATAACCGTGATGTACTCATGATCTATTCTAATTTCTTAAAATGTTTTTAAGGTCCATGGTATACAGTCCAAAAATATTGTGCATTAACGAAAAACGTAATTTAAATTATAAGTGCTGTAAGTCTCATTAAATTTCAAAGTTATAGTTTTTAATTCCGAGTACTATTTTCCCCCCATAATCATCGCATAAATCGTCAACATAACAACATATATCTCGATACAACCATCAAATGACGTTATACTTTGCAAATTACAGCATTTACTGTTCACATGCTGTGTAGGTCTGTCAAAATTGACTGAAGTTAAGTGAAACGCAGTATACGCAATATTGGGCCAGAGAACTAGCTCCTAACACTAAATTGCATTATTTTTTATAGTAAGGCATATCAAGCGTGGTGACAAATGTAGGTGTGTGTGTTTGTGTGCGCGTGTGTATGTATGTACAAACACATACATATATGCAAACATTTCTTATGTCCCACACGAGTGAAACTGTAAGTTTATGGAACACCATAAGTTATGCGACTGGTTTGTATAATTAATATGCTATTATTTCAGGCTGCAATTGTTGGTTACAAGACGAAAAAGGTTTTGTTCATTGGCGTACGAAATAAGTACTGCACTGTGTGTGATCAAGCACAGAAACAAGGGAAGGAACAGCCATTGCACACATGTTACAAGAATTGGAGTCAAGAACAAAGTGCATCCAGTATGGAAGCTGACATTATCGTAGAAGGTTTTTGCAGAAGTGAAGAAACGTATGGTTTGCGGTATAGAACTGTGATAGCCGATGGTGATAGTAGTGTATACAAAAAACTACTTGAAGCAAGACCGTATAGAAGCTTAACTGTCGATAAACTGGAATGCCAAAATCACCTTTTGTGTAATTACTGCAACAAGTTAAAAGACATCTGGACAACTGGAAAAAATGGCCCATTTCATCTGAGGAAACAAATACATGCCAAAAGCTTACAGTTGCGTGGTGCTGTTGTAAAAGCTGCTGAACACAGAATGAACGAAGAGCTGGCTATGCACGAACGTATAGCGAACCTGCGAAATGACATCATAAATAGTGTTGATCATGTTTTTGGCGACCATCAACGATGTGCTTCATACTTCTGTGCCGGTGCAAAAGAAGATGAGAGAAATATTATTCCGCTTCTTAATGAGCATGGCCTGTACCAACATGTAAAATCTTTGGCAGGTAACTTGAGCAGGCATAGCCGCAGTTTGCTTTACAACGTTAACAACAATTGCGTTGAGCATTACAACTCTGCAGTGGTGAAGAAGACGGGTGCCAAGCGCATCAACTACACGAAACGTGGATCTTATCAAGCGCGATGCGCCGCGGCGGTGGTAGCCTACAATTCCGGAGCTGTACACTATAACCTTCATAAAAAAGGTATGTGGTAAAAGTCCAGGTACATTTACAAAAATATTAGAAGCTCAAAGAAGACGGAAAGTGGAAGTAGCTAGAATAAAGCGAAAGAATGTAGGTGGAAAGCCATCTCTAAAACCAAAGAAGCTGTTTTCTGATAAAAAAGACATCGATCCTGATTATGGAGCTAAGGCACAAAAACCAGATCTACCTGCAGATGATTTCAATGTTCTGTGTAATGAGCTACTGGTTAGCCTTCAAAAAAGCAACAAAGCTGTGCATGAAATCGAAATACAAACCAGGGACCTCCTGTATACTGGCCAGTGGATGGAAGAAAGACGAAAGCGACTAATAGGATCGAATTTTGGCGATGTTTGTAGAAGACTTCCATCTACCAGCTGTGAAGGTTTAGTAAAAAAATATCCTCTACACTGATCTCCAACACATATCAGCTGTGAAATACGGGAAAGAAAATGAGCACAGAGCAATTGAAGCACTGGGAGAAGCTGCACATGTAAAAATTCGGAAATGTGGGTTTTTTGTTGATCCTGAATTACCGTATTTCGGTGCAACACCTGATGGCTTGACAGATGAAGATGGTATTGTGGAAGTCAAATGTCCGGCGTCCGCAGAATTGTTGAGCCCTGAATCTGCTATTCTGCAACGGAAGGTGACGTTCTGGAAAGTTGGAAAAGATAAGAAAATTGCGGGGATAAACAAGTCCCATAAATATTATTATCAAGTTCAAGGCCAGCTGCATGTTACCCAAAGGTTGTACTGCTTATTTGCTGTGTGGACACCCAATCCACCATTAGTGTATTACGAAAGTATACCGCGGGATGACGATTTCTGGGCAAAAGAAATGATAAAAAAGTTAACTTTATTCTACATGGAATGTCTGTTGCCAGAACTTGTGGACCCTCGATACACACGTTCAATGCCAATACGTAACCCGGAACGTATTTTGAACGAAAAAAGAAAAATAATAAAAGATCAACCGAAATCTGCTAAAAGAATTCGTCATAATTTATAACTTGTTTTATAAAACAAAAAAAAAGTGTAACACAGTTTGTCAAGGGACCATCACATCTACGGAAGGATAACATTTATTAATACAAAATTTCTTGAAGACGTTTTGAGCAGGTACAGCTTGTATTAAATGCGTGTCACTGTATGTATATTTAGATCATTTTAAAACAAGAATACGATCAAATCTTTTATAAGATTTCATGACAAAGTGTCGATCTTCAAAAAATTATTGCCCGTTACAACAAACATTTTGAAGTACAGTAAGCACCGACGCAAAACTCGCGGTAAAATTGGCAGTGACACAGGGAAAGTAGTTACAATTAGGAAATGCAGTTCGCCTTACTTCTGGCACAGTAAAATTTTCCATCCCTTCTGTTGAGCCATATTTCCTCAGTCTTACTCTCACGGCAGCGCAGCTATTTGCTTGTACCTAGCATTAGTGTTACTGTATTCATTTTCAAGGTATTTGTTAAATACGGCATACACCATTTCCGTGGGAATTTTGATACGTCCACAAATATTACTATGAGTATCACCAGGAGATAGAATTTTGCAACTTTCTACAGGAATAAAATGACGCGCGTCACTTGAAAACGCTTATTGTTTTTAGTTATTAACAATTGGTTGTTATTATGTGTTGTTGTTTAATATTAAATGTTGATTTTTATGTACTGAGTAAATACAATGGACTTGTAAACATATGATCTAAAAATATCTCGAGATGATGTTTATGTTGATGAGGCATAAAGGATACGCAATGGAATGGCAGTATAAACAATACAGGGCTTTAAAAAGCGCTGACTTTGCCGTGAACATCCTATAACAGGAAATAACACTTCGTGGAAGAACGCCACGCACATGATCACTTAAGAGCAAACAATTTCTCTTTTTACAGCCATTCAAATGTTTTAATGCTCTCCTTCAAACAATCTAAGGTAATTTTCAAAAATACTAGGCCAATGAAAAAAATTTTGGGCTACGTTGTTGTCATAACTATCACTAGTAAGCAATAAGAAACTGTAGTTTTAAAAATGTGGTGTACCGTTTACCATTTTATATAGTCCATACATATAACTTAAAATTTGATATATTGATATTTTGGTGACTTGTAAATATTAAATTCTGCTGTGATTCCCTAAGTTTAAGTGTACAGTAGACACATCTCTATATACGTACAAAAATTATATTTTTGTTTTTTTGGAAAAATATTTTCAGTGTTTGTGTACATAATTAAGTATATGAATAGCCACATATTTAAAAAAAATGTAAATCTGTTAACAGAAATTTGTCAAATGAATGCACGTGTCATAATTTAAGTTCTATAATATGTAATCTGTAATTATGCAGACCCAGTGTATTTTGCAATAAAGCCTCTCTAAAAAATTTCAATATTCATGCAATAAACCTAAATAAATAAAGCCAAAAGCCATTAATCATAAGATCATGATTTTATTTTTAAAGTACATATTTGACAACATAAATTTTTCTTGTATTTTGAAGGAGTATTGGAATATTGTAAATAAAAAAATATGATTTGTTAAAAAAAACTTAGGTAAACCATTTTTATTCTATACTGTCAATTAAATAAAAATTTTTAAGTCACAAGTTTGTTGGGAATTTTTTCAATTCATAAATATTCGAAAATGTTAACCAAACATTTGCAATTTGATTGCATAATCATCCTTAATTTTAAATTATGCTTAGTATTTTACGTTCAGTTTGTTGATAAATGACTGCTGCTTACAAAGAAAACTTCAGAGTTAATTGCTGATAGACGACGGCCTTAATTAAGTGATTATTACTTAATTGTGTGAGGTATGACGTGATTTTACATAGACATTCATTCAAGCGATGTGTTATCAGTGAACACTTGAAAGAGAGAAAAATTGTCTGAATCCCGAGATCTCAGAATGTGGCTAGCATGTAGTTGACCTGCCAACCCTCGTCAAACCGTTGCTAATGCGTGCTGCAGCAGCTTGGCCCCGAGACCAAACGCACTTAGTGCTATAACAGCATAAGGGAGTCTGTCTTCTTAACCAGTCACTGATTTCTAAACACGCTAGTCAACAAGGTAAAGATGACTCTTAATGGCCTATTTGTCTTCCGTATATGCATGGTTAACTATGCAGCCTTCAGAATCACCTAAGCTTTCAAACTCACATAAAGTGGCATTAAAATGTGTCCACATTTTACAATATTAACTTGCATTTGCGGTACACACCTACGTTGTATAATTTAAATTTCTCTGATATGGCGGTCAATTTTTATTTGCACCACTTCACAAATTTGAATTATAATACCCGTTAATGCTAAATGTGTATGTTGAAAAAGGTTTTATCTCATTTCCAGTAAAAGGAATTTAAGAAGTGAATTGTCATAGTAATGACTGGCTTTTTTTTATTGACTTAAGATGAAAAACGCATGATTGTCCTGCAGAAAAAAAAACTTATATTGAGAGTGAAGAGTTGGAACGCGATTTATTATTTTTTTTCAATCTTGCGAGGTAGAAAAACACGCAAAACAGAAAGTGGTTCGGCAATTGTTACTGCCAGTCGAGTGAACCGTTAAGTCAGCAAATAAAACTAAGTGATTTATGTATATTGATTAGTATGTTGGTAAGCAAATTGCTGGCTTCCTTCCTCCGACTTAATATCATGCTAACCAACCTCTAACGTGCTGGGCTACGAGAGTACTTACAATTTTATATACTGCTTACATACTAATTATGATGGAATTGTTTAATTTTCAGGGTATCGCAATTTTTTTTAAAGAAATGCTGTGATATATATTATATTAATATTTTGCAATGCAATTTATATAATCTAGATATATGAGCAGAAAATTAACTTTTGAATTATTGCAGAAAAACTTTCTATATATTCTGGTCTAAAAAATTCCAGAATAACTGTAAAAAATTTTTTCAACATATGTCGTATTCGACAAACACTGTGGCTACAGTGTTTTAGTGGTTTAATAAATATGTAGCGCTTCATTACAAGCGAACAAGAATTGATACCTAGCTGCCAAGCAACAGGCAGTTTAAATGTGTTCCGTCTTGGACATTTGCCTCGGTGTTCTGTAACAAGTGCTGCCCTCCCACAGCAGAGCGATGGAAGTACGCGCGACGTGCGTACGCCTGCTAGTAAAGCAACCAGCTTGACTTTTCATACTACTGGTTGCCTATAAGCAGGGGCACTATAATATAGTTTTGAAACAAATTGACGCCAGCTTTTCTCGTCATGGGAATAGGAAATACGTATTCTTATTTTTACACGAACTCGTCTTTAAAACCAGACCGACACACTGAGTAATAGGACAGAAACGACGATGTAACGTGTGCAGAGTTTTCAATTCCGACATTATAACTTCGTGAATAATTTGTGTCTAATAATGGGGCCTGGTTCGATTGGAAATGTAACTACGGTGTGATTACAGCCTTAAATTGACACCGCTCATGTCTGAGGTGCAAGTGGGAGCCCACGGAGACTGGCGGAAGTTTCGGACGTGGACGGAAATTTCCTGTCTGTGTACTTCGGTACTCCTACGTCGTATCTCGCTTATTATCGTGCCTAACGAAATATCTCGTCTAGATGAATCGTTTTAAGCCGTAAAAGCCAAGTGTCAATGTCGGTTCAATAATTTAATTCCCATATCTCGCAGAAAATAAGACTTGCTGACGCAGACATATTCACCTAAACTGCACAGCCGTATTTCCGACACAACCACGCCCCAATATATTACCTTTTTTTTTTTTTTTGCTCCTATCAGTTTTACCATTTCGTCATGAAACACATTTGGAAAACATAAGCACAGCTGTAATCCTTATTCATCGTATGTAATCGAGACAAAAACTACATAATTAAAATTTAGTACAATACTTGAGAAACACTGTTACTTGAAGCAAATTTATCCAAGATTTAATACTGACATGTAAAATTTGTTCTAAATTTCCACTCCCACGAAAAAGATTTTTTTATATATTTCAGTATTGATATTTGTTTCCTTCCTTCTGCTTGGAACATACGCATACCTTACATGCGTAAATATATTTGGGGAAGGAATGTCTGGCTAAATGTATGAAAGGATTAAGTAAATTCAAAAGTAAATGTAGGTAAATTATATACAATATTAACCAAAACACAACTCTTCAATTCATTCGCTAGTGCGCACTGTTTATATTAATAAGAATTAAAAATAGGAAAAGAGCAGTAGGTCATTACGGATTTAAATCACTTGAAAGAAATACCGTACTAATTTTAGCCCACTTTCCGAAAAGATGGAAAATATTTGAAAACACTTCGTGTATGTGACTGTGTTGGTTTGTGTATCTTCGTGTGTGTTAACATTAAAAACTTTTGATTACTTCATTCACTTTCAACTCGGGACAATCAAATTTTTCACTGAGTACATACGACTTTTACAATTTCCCGACCATTCCAGATAGTTTGTTTCAAAATGGTAACAACTTTTAATTACATATTTCTGTGATATCAGTAACCATTCATACGGTTAGAACCAAAAATGGCACCTTCACTCTGTACAACATCTCTGTCATATTGTAAAACTAACGACATTATTAGTAAGTTTTTTTTGGAAGATTTTGGCACACAAGAAGTATTACATAAAGCCATATAAAATAATATGACATTAGTAGATAAAACCTTTATTGAAAAATGCAGCCATAAATATATTTTTGTAGAGTAAGCCATATATATCGAATCCTTAGACCCAATTCCCTGCAGAAACCATGAAATAATTGGATTTTTTCATTTATCCTACATATTATAAAATTATTGCCTTGAAATAGGCGGTTTTACATGTTACCTATCCAAAACAATTAAACTATTTTCAATAAATTATTTTATAATCCTTTATTACACTTCGATATATACTTGGATACTCACCATATAATCTGGTGAAAATTCCTTGTTATGTTTATTGCGTATGCGTATAAAGAACTGTCCGCTAATTAGTAGTATATAACCAATTTCTTGTGGTCAGAAATAAATAAATTTGCAAAAAACGTGTTGTAAGTGTGATCAATTTTATTTTTCCTTTTCGAACTCCGTAAAATTCGTCATTTGCCGACTCTATATTTTATTTTATTTATGAAGCTGGATTTTCAATAGGTACCGATATACATTTGTGCATTAATTTTCTGTGTAAAAATAATTACTTCATCTTCTTTTGTCAGAATTTCACATTTGTTAAAGATAAAACTATAAATTTAAGTCTGGAAAATGCAACAAAAATAGAGTTTTTAATTGCTCCAATGTTATTGTTGTAATCAAAATGAAACGCATTTTAATGAAATGAAATTTATTTGATTTTATATACATTTTGGTGATGTTTGCATTGCCTGTTGTTCTATGAATATAAATATTATGCGTCTAATTTTAAACAACATATTTGATTAATTAATTATTTCAACTGAAGTTATTTAATTGAAAATAATTTTCAAGGCCAAAAGCCCCAATTACCTCTATTTACAAGAATTTTACTATGCATGATAATCTTTGTTATCAGTTATATTTTATATAAGGAGAAAACACAAATGATTCTAAGAAAATGTTGTAAACGACATTTTTTACGAAGTAAATATTTGTGTTTCATAAGCTGTTATAAATTTATAATTTTTTTCTGTATTCTGTTATGGTTTGTCAGATCATGTAATTCATAATCAATTTAAAAATGCCATTATTTTATTTATTACATTTTGCTTATTTTCTTTCCACATATAATATCTTGCCATGTTATTTAACTGTAAATGATTTACCCAATGTCGTCTTATTATTTCTCTGTATAAAATTGACTCTTTTTAAAGCTATTGAATATGCTTCAAAATTGTTGTTGGTATGGAAATTCAGCAAGTTATACAACATATAATTGAATTATGTATATTAATTATTACGATTATTGTGTAGTTATGTATGGTTTATTTTCCTAATAATGCCAGTCTTTATAAATAATGAAGGTTTTTTTTTTAAAGATACGTACTATGTGAATTATAGTAATAGTGCTAAAACAGATCTCTCTAAAATTTTTGCTTATCAGTGTTCTATAAATGCAATATATAATACTGGAAATAGGGGTGGGTGGGGGAATTGCGGACGCGGGGTAAAGACGGACTAGCAAGTATCTACTCATTCCCTCCCCCCCCCCCCNTCCGCCATTTTAGTGCCACGCAAAAACTTACGACAGCCGGCTGCGCACAGTTTGAAAGGTAGGTAAAATTTAAACAAAAAGTGTATATTGATCTAATTGTTAGTGTTTTGTAATTCGAGGGACAGGTCTGTATACTAAGTGATGGTAAAAAGTGATATTTTCTATGGATATCTTCGTCAATGGAGTTTGAATTCCCAATGTTTGCTTTTATGGAACGTTTTCATAACCTACAAATTTCTCTCTTTGATTTTAAAATACCCAGTTGGGTTAATTGGGGACAAGCCTTGCGGGGTAAATACGGACGTCCGCAATTACCCCTAATTCGATAAACTATTATGAAAGTAATCAATAACTGCTCATTTTCAGATGCCTCGGAAATATATAAGAAAAAAAGAACAATGATACACCATCGAATCATGACAAAAAGCTGTGCAAGAAATAAAAGACCAGAAGATAACTTTTCGTCAGGCGGAAGAAAAATATGGTATTCCCAGAGCTACTTTGTTTGACCAAGTGAAAAAAGGCAGTGTTTCTACAATACCCAAGAGAGGTAAGAAATCTGTTTTTAACGAAATACAAGAAAACGAACTGGTTGATTTTATTTTAAAGTCATGTAAGGCTTTCTTTGGGATAACAATACCTACTCTGAGAAAGATAGCTTTCGATTTTGCCACCGCAAATAACATAAAACATAATTTCAATAAAGAAACTGGTATGGCAGGAATGGATTGGTATTACAATTTTTTGGCTAGACATCCAAATATATCACTTCGAAGGCCTGAAGCTACTTCCATAAATAGAATTACCGCATTTAATGAAGAAGAAACCGATATATTTTTTGTAAATCTGAAAGCTCTCATGATTAAATACAAATTTAAATCTGATTCAATTTACAATATAGATGAAACTGGAATTAGTACGGTACAACGCAATTCCAGGATCCTTGCACCAAAGGGGCTAAAACAGGTTGGAAAATGTACCAGTGCAGAACGTGGTTCTTTAACTACAGTTGTGAATTGCTTTAATGCTGGAGGCTCGTACATTCCCCCATTTTTTATCTTTAAAAGAAAAAGGATGAATGCTCAGCTTATGAAAGACAGTAATAGCAACATGATAGCTTGTGTTTCAGACTCTGGTTGGATCAATGAATCAATATTTGTTGATTGGCTCCAGCATTTTAAAGAATTCGCTAAACCATCGGCTGACAATCCCGTTTTGTTAGTTCTAGACAACCACGAGAGCCATATTAGTCTGAAAGTTTACGAGTTTTGTCGTAAAAATTGTATCCATGTTTTGACATTGCCTCCACATACATCGCAACAGCATACAACAGAGAGTGTGAAACCTATATGGTTAACCATCCGGGAGCAAAAATTACAGCATTTGATATTGTTGGTCTTTATACAAAAGCTTTTAACCGATGCTCTTCTATTGATAAAGCTATAAATGGCTTCAAGAGTGCTGGAATTTTCCCAGTTGATCAAGATAAATTCAAGGGCACTTTCGAAAGTTTCGGTGATATAATTACACCAGAAACTCCATGTGATACCAGCCATGTGAGTCCTGGTCATAACAGCCAAAGAGAGTTTCATAGCGAATCTCAAATTAGTGATGCAGCTAATAACAGCATTCCTAGTGAAGTAAGATCTCAACAAGAGTCTCAGCCCTCTAGTAACATAAACATTATCGATGAATCCGTTCCCGATGTACCTGATCAAGACGAAATAAATGAAAATAATGCTATAAGTGAAGCTGATTTAAACCAAAGTACGACAAGTCAAACTAGTCAATCTTCATCAGTACCGCTTAGTGATTTAATAAAGGTCCCAACTCTACAAATTCATCGTAGCAAACGGGCAGTAAACAAAAAGCATTCCATCATTTTTACCAGCACACCGGAAAGAAAGAATCTAGAAGAAAAGGAACAAACGAAATTAGACAAGAAAAGAAAAGTTCAAGAAAACGAAAATAAAACTACATCTAATAAGCTAACAAAGTCAAAAATTTCTACAGGAAAAGGATCAAAGGCTGTAAGAAATCTAAACAATTTTGAAAATGAAAGAAATGATGATTACTTTTGCATTTATTGTCAAGAAAAGTACAGTGATCCACCCGTCGAAGACTGGATTATGTGTTCAAAGTGTAACAAGTGGGCTCATGAGAACTGCACTGCAGGAAGTTCTTCTAAAGGCTTTACTTGTGATTTTTGTCTATGATGTGGACCTAGTCCGTAAATACCCCATGCTGTCCGTAATTAACCCAGGGTCAGTCCGGATTTACCCTGAGCGCTACGGGTAATTACGGACAGACAAGGTTTTGTTTTTGCTAAAAATATTGTATTTGTTGATTGATCTCGTTTAATAAGTATAAATGTTTTTGTAGTTGTATAACTAAGGATTAATAATTAATAAAGACAGACTGATTATTACTGATAGTACGAATGTTGTGCGTTATTTCCCTTCAGCGTCCGCAATTCCCCCATCCTCCCCTACTTCAAGAATGATAAGTTAATTGTAATGCGTCAGAATAAAAATATTCATAAATGATTAGTGTAGTAAAGTAAAATATATATATATTTAGGTTGGTTCGTATCGACAAAACAAATATAGATATCTATCTTATAATACATTTTTAAAACTTATTACAGGAATAATCGTAGTTAAATTTGTTGTTTTGATTTTGTGTTATAAATTTATAAGATGTGCTTTACTGGAATAAAGCTCTGATAAATGATTTCGATTTCAATATGAAATTATGAATAGAGAAGAAAACTTGAAGGTAATAATGAATATAAAGAAATTATTATCAAAACTTAACTAATTATTTGTTTAATTAATGAATAAGGCAAAAATTAAAAATATAATAGAAATATCTGTTAGTTCCAAATATTTAATGTCTTTTATATAATATATATTGTTATAGTGTGCTTTAAAAAATGAAGCTAAAAATTTCGTATTAACATGATTTTGTGGTTATTAATTTTGAAGAATTAATTTCCAAAATAAAATTATAGTACAGAAATTTTTTTTCAATAATGAATATTTTTTTTTTATTAAAACAGTTTTGAACTTTATATTTAAGCAATCCTAAATAAATTTTGTAATTTTATTTACACCGATTTTTTTAATTATTTGCAATGTAAATGCTGAAATTTTTTTACCTAGCGTAAGAATGCATAAAAATTTAATTGGCAATTATTGAAAAAATATGCCATTTATACATTTGTTGAGTTTCTTTCACAAACATGTTCCTGCAACACCAGAGTAAGTAACAATGTGAAATGTGGTTATAATATGTCATAAAGTTACGCTTACAGGCTACTTTCTAATTATTAAAATAATTTATGAGAAATCATATACACCTTTTTGTTATATACCACAATTTAAATTTTTATAGTTAATTTTAAAGGCAATATTGTGTTTACTTCAAAACTAACCAATGTTACCAACATAACTAATGGGACTTCTTTCCTCTATAAAGATGAAAATTTTGCTGTACTTCTTAATGGTAAGTAGACCTTGATGTCTCGTTGACATAGATATCATAGATATGAAACCATAAACATGTGAATCACTACTCAGACAATTACAATTACACCCGTGCCGTATCCGGTACTTGAACAGGGAACTTTGGTAGAAATGGTTTAATAACCAGAAATATTTACAGGTCTGTCATTAAACACAAGTATGTAAGGCACTTAGTGTAAATTTATATGGTCTGGTGAATGTAAAACTTTATGGGACTTAGTTGATTGGATCCTTGCATCATCTTACCTAAAGGTGAGGAAAAATGTATCTTACAAGTATATTTGATTACTCTAATGGATTTTGTCAGCATAAAATATTATGCTAAATTTTCTTAACTCGTATAACTGATTTAACAGACTTGTCTAAAATATTTATATAGGCCCCTAATCGTCAATGGAAACCAATGTCTGGAAACCAATTCTCAGAAAAAAAAACCTTTCTCTACCAGATTTTTCAAACAATTATCACTATGGCAGGCTATGAAAACTCATAAATTTTGAGAGGATCAGCCACATATTTCCAATATGATTGCCATATTAACATTTTAGTTCTGAATCTTTTATGTACGAAACTGCAAAACAAATTTCAGCTAAATTGTTTGCTGGCAGTATCAGATATATCCATCAAAATTGTCTATGCAAAGCCTCATTTCTCCGCCATTTTGTAAGGTAGCCCTATTTGAAATAATGTGGTTTTTTTGCCGTATCTCAGGAAACAATAAACCAATATCTTTCAAATTTGGCAAAGAAGTTATACTGTGGCTGGCTATAGTAGTCTAGAAGTTTTAAGTATGTAAGAATCTTATTTTCTGAATGGCCCATATACACACATTTTAGCTTTGTGTGCTATATTTACAAAACTATGTAACATATGTAAATTAAAATTTTTATATTGTATCAATGACAATA
Organism: Clitarchus hookeri; assembly: GCA_002778355.1. NCBI lineage: Eukaryota > Metazoa > Arthropoda > Insecta > Phasmatodea > Phasmatidae > Clitarchus > Clitarchus hookeri. The sequence goes on along the minus strand of NQII01003728.1, from coordinate 23,559 downwards.
ATCGATTGTGCCAATATATAAATATTTCGCCCTCCCTTTATGAAGATAATCACATTATCAATGGAGGTTTTATGCCATATATCGAGTCCTAATTAACCGACATGAATACAGAGATCCTCGTTTTCCAGATTTTTTACAAAATTGTGTCAGGTGGGTAAACTGAACATTTTGTCAGATTTGCAGAATAATTCGACTAATTTACACAAAATTTTGCACACTTAAAGTTACATGATTTTAATGGGGGCAAAATATAATTAAAAAAATGGCGGCCACATCAATAATTTATATGTCTGGCATACATATTTAACAATTTAACGATTTCAATCAAAACATGAATGCTGAGATTATCTATTACAAACATCGTATACATTGCCACTTTTCAGGCAATTTTGTTAGATAGCCCCATTTAAGAAAATGAGGTTTTTATATCATACCTCGTAGACCAATCAACCGATTTGAATCAAATTTTTCACACAAGTAGCGTTATGGTAGATCATGTAAACTTATGTGTTTTAGTGGTTCAGACACCAGTTTTAAAAATGATGGCCTAGTAAATATTTTAGGTTATTTAATCCAATCATTAAAATCGTTACACTGATTACATCCGTTGTTGATTCTCCGAATCCTACATCCGTGAAGAAGTGTATTGTAAGCTAGTTTAACTTTAAGAGTATTTTTAAATTCTAATGTTGGGTAAGTCACTTGTGTATTTTAATTGTTGTGGTTGATGCTATTCCCCACCTGTGGGTCCTAGCGTCCTCATTTAATGTTCGATGGCACAAACTATAAGGTGCCTGGAATGCTGAGGGTATATCAAACAATTACTTCATCACATTTTAGGTTTTAAACAGGTTTATTTAACGGGAATTCCTTCATATATTCCCGGAACGTTTCAGGAATTTTTTACATACTTTCCTGGCACAAGGTGCCGGGAATTTACTCAACGTTTCGAACCTGCGAGTTCTTGGCCTGAAGGGCTGATTACAATGTTCTGGCTATGTTTCCCGCTGTGGGGGCATTAGTGACAACATATGTCACTGTTACTTACCTGTACTTGTTGTGGGGTAGTTGTTCCGGCAGTAGATGAGATCTTATGAGTTGTATGGCCATATTACCGGCCCTGTTCCGGCGGTTTCTTGGTGTTTTGGTGAGTTGGGTGGCCATGTTACCGGTCCTCGGACTGGTTCTTGTTGGTATGTTGCACTCAGCTGGCTTTCTCTCGGCGTAGCATTTCTCGTTGAAGCTCACCACTTGCTCCATTCTCGGCGTAGGATTGTAACTTACTGCTTACTTCCCTAACACATCCCGGCGAGGGACCCCTGGTGGGCCCCCACACTAGCCCTCGGCGCGGGGTTGCCCTGGACTACTCCCACTTTCTCGACATGTCGCCCCTCGTTGAAGTTCACTACTCGACTCCACCTTTTCGGTGCGTTTTTGTAACTTACTGACTTGACTGACTGACTCGCGTCCCGGCGTGGTGAAATATCTCGTCCGATGTAACTCTGGTAACTGTTTAACTGATTCTGCCCTTGTTTCGCGTCCCGATATGGCTGACCCCTTAATGTTGTGATTCTCGTACGTCTGACTTCCACGATCGGGCTCCCGATTCTGACTTCCTGCATGTCCTGGTTAGGCGATACCGATCGCCGCGCCACCTGCCGCTCGTCGGCTTTCCGGCGACGGGGTTTTACTGACTGACTGATGCGACTGTCTGACTTGGCCGGGGTCCGATTTCCCCGGCCTCGGTTTCTCTCGGTGCGCCCTCCTAACTGACTGGTTGTCTTCAGTGATGTAAATGATTCTCCCAGGGCTGAGTATCGAAATCTCCGACTGCCCCGATATGACTGACTGACGGACCCGATATCACTGACGTCCTTCAACTGATCTGATCCAACTGTATTTACACCTTCCCCGCAAAGAGGCTTATATTGTCATTTGGCTCCCACCCTTAAACTGTAGATGTGTCTCCCTTGTTGGGGAAGGGAGGGGAAGGAATTTCGCAGAAAAAAAAAAGCACTTCATCCACGAGCCATGATTCTTGAAGGTTAGTGGTTGGGGGTGTGGGGATGGTGTGTGCCAGGGGTCCCTGGCATATGCTGTCAGCTTATTCTTGGTGCATGTTACTTCAGCATGGGTTTTTGACATCGGGCAGAAATCGCCCTACTATCTAGTAATATCTCTGCGTATACAAATTTCACGTGGCTTGCTAGAGATGGAAGGGGGAAGGTCCTCGTGGGAATGATAATATGGCGAGGGAGGGGGATTGTGGCAGCGACGTTATCTACTTACTATATGTGCCACACGTCATGGTACTGTTTCACATGTTTCTGGTTTCATCTCTAATGATATTGCGGTCAATGTGATGTCAATGCCTACCTACCATCGAAGCTTTCAAGAACATCACTAACATTTATTTGCATCATGTAGGGGAAAGTTGGCTCATTAGTTATTAGTAATGTCTTGTATTACATAACATTTATAACCGAAAATTTTGGCAGTGAATACACTGAGAAACAATTTTGTTGAATGAAACATTGTTTGCTTGGGCATACGAAATTAATTAATTGTGTATGAGCTGTAAAAATTTTTCTTACCGAAAATAAAATATTTTGTTGTTATTGCTTGGTTACCCCAAAATGTAAGATTTGACAAGTGCGACTAAATATCTGTATAGCTCTACCATTTTGACTTTATAAAACAAAGTAAACGCACGAATGTTTTTCAAATGCTGACCAGTTGCACCCGAACGCTACACCTTAGCAACTAAGTGGAGATAATTTTAAACACATAGATTTCCTTTATAGGACATTGTACATGAATAATATATTTAAATTTCTACAGCTTTACTTTTTCGTTTCTCTTGAATTGGTTTTATTGAAATTTTTGGACCATTATTTTGTATCAATGCTCTGCATCTACGTTGCAAAGATTGTTAATTATAATAATTTACAGGCTTTTTCAAAGTGGTTTACTTTTAAATTATTAGTTAATCAAACATCCTAAAATTAATCAACATGGGTTTTTTTGTTATAGGTAAATATACAACGTACTTGAAAAGAACAAATTATGGGTATCAATAATATTAATAATACCACTTTGGGATATGGGTTAAAAAAAATTTAAAATTATTGGAGAAAAAAAGTTAAGTAGTCATTTGCTTACGAAATGCATTTTGTAACAGAGTTATCATTTTATGTTTCATATTTTAAAAATTTTGTTTAATATATTTTACAATACAAATAATTTTATTTGTTTTATTCGATAAGTATTTAAATAAATCTAACTATACATATGCAATGTTATTTTTGCATTATATACTGTTGTTTATTAATATATACTTGTGCGATGAGGAGGAGGTCGCTGTAATGAAACACTATATGGAAACAGCGTAATACATCGCTCCTGAATAAGCTGCACGTGGATGTGAAAGGGAGGTTTGTCAGGTTGTATGGAGCGCACGTTTTACTAGCGCCACGGGCAATTACCTCAAATAACTACCAGCTTCATTACCCATACCATCATGTTTGTGTGGACTTGTACTGTTATGGTACACACTGACACGGGAAGCAGTTTATTTTAACTCTATGTTCCCTTGTTCAGCATTTGAGGATGAAAAGTAGGAAGTCTTCTAAAATATCTCGAACTCTATTAGTATTTTATGAAAATAAATATTTTAGAATTATTGAAGTAATATAAGGTTTAGGAATTATAAGTTTTGGTGCTAGATAATAAAACAAATAATTTAGTGCTTAAAAAAACATTCTTGTGTCTTTTTAGAGAATGTTTTTAGAATAATAGTCACCTGTGATGGTCGTGGAGTATTTTCGTATATATTTATAAGTTTTACATATTATCAGAACATTTCTAGTAACGCAAAGCAACTTCCGAGTTCACCATCTATATAAATAAAAATTAATTGCCACATATATGATGGAGCGTCACTTGAGAACGGCACTACCAATATGGCTGACTTCTTTTTTATTGTGTTTTTAATTGTCAGGACAAGGTTTGTGTGAAAGAAAATGTTTCGAAAATCCATGGGAAAAAGACGGAAATTTGGAAGGTATTTTTATGTGTAAATCCACTGGAAAAGTTGGAAATTTGGATGGTATATTTATATGAAATCTTTATGTTAAAGAATTTCATTACGCAAAATGAGGCACAATTTGAATGTTCTGCTGTCGCGTGTTTTTAGAACAAAAAAAAGTGTGACATTTTGCGATGTGATTTTATTATATTTTCTTTGTTTAACGAAAAAGAATATTGTGTCATCGATGGTGTGTTGAAAAGATTATTTTGGTGTATTTAGAAAAATGCCACCAATAAGGCATCGAAATATCGGTCGGCGTACTCGCAATGCAAGAGAAATACATGATCGTCGAGTCAATGAGACTGATTAAGAGCGTAGACAGCGTTTGGAGGCAAATAGAATAAGAATTTCTCACGCGCGATGAATTATGACTCCGGAACAACGGAGAGAGTCGAGTTTGACTCGCTCAGTTGGAGATAACATAAACAATAATTTGGAATGTCGACAAAACAGACGGCCAAATGTAACAATACGATATAAACGTTTGGGGTTCAGATACGCTTGAACAATCGATTACGCCATGGGTGTATCGGTTGACATCGGAACCACGAGTACTGTTTGTCAACATTGCAATGCTATGAGGTTTCGACATGAACTGCGAGGATTATGTTGTGCGACCGGAAAGGTCGAATAACCACAATCGATACTGCCACCAGAGCCACTAGCATCATTGTTTTCTGGACAACAACCTCAATCGAAGCATTTTTTTCAGAATATAAAAAAATTCAAAAGTATCTTCCAAATGACATCATTTGTGGCGAATATAATTGAGGAATGATGTTTCAGCCCAACTTTTATTAAGGTAAGGTTTCAGCCCAACTTTAAAGGTAAATTCATTTTTGACTACAACACACATCATATACACAAACAAATCAAAAATTCACAACGTTTCAATAAAGAATTTGTTTCCTTTTTACAGATTGAAGGACAAATTCACCATCGTACAGGAGCATTGTTGCCACCAGTGAATGATGATCACAAATTTCTTCAGGTTTATTTCCTTGGAAATTCTGATTATGAAATCAATCAGGGTTGTGCCATCAGTCATGCGGTAAAGTGAGAGATTATTGGACAACTGCAACAACTCTCACATGAACACAATGAATTAGTTAAATTGTTCAAAACTGCAATAGAAATGATGGCTTCGGATGATCACAAATAGCGATCAAAGCAGACAAAAGACCAGCAGGCAAGCATGAAAGACGCTTCAATGTACCAACGTTAAATGAATTTGCCATTGTGGTTGTTGGCGAGAATTTGGAGTCTCGTGATATTATGATTCGACGGTATGATGGTAATAACCTTCAGCGTGTCAACGAAACCCATCGTTCGTATGATGCATTACAATACCCGCTGATATTTTGCCGAGACGAGAATGGATATCACTTTTTGATCAAAATGATTAATCCATTAACAGGTCAAGAAGCAAATAAAAGGACGTACATGCGCCAATACAGTTGACCACACTTATTCATCACTTTTAAATGCAACCCAAAATTGATCTAAATCACACAGCTATTATTAACCGGTCAATCATCCAGCGATCTTCACGACATTACAGCACGAGTATTCAAGCAGAAACTCCATGCACTCAAGGACTTAATTGNCAGGTCAAGAAGCAAATAAAAGGACGTACATGCGCCAATACAGTTGACCACACTTATTCATCACTTTTAAATGCAACTCAAAATTGATCTAAATCACACAGCTATTATTAACCGGTCAATCATCCAGCGATCTTCACGACATTACAGCACGAGTATTCAAGCAGAAACTCCATGCACTCAAGGACTTAATTGTGAAGTATCATGTCTTCGGAGACGTGCGATGTTGGATTTACTCTGTGGAGTGGCTGAAAAGAGGACTGCCTCATGCGCATATTCTCTTGTGGATGGTCATTTGCGCAAAAATTCCTGATCCGGAAACAGATCCAGAGTTGTATGAAGTTGTAAAGACAAATATGATTCATGGACCATGTGGCAATCACAACCGGGAATCACCATGTATGATCGAAAACAAATGCTCCAAACATTATCTGCACGCTTTGTTGGCTGACGCAATCACAGGTAATGACGGTTACCCCCTGTATCGCCGTCACTCTGCAGAGGATAACAGCATAACGATAACGTTTAAAGTCAAGAATAAAGACGTTGTAGTCGACAACAGCTGGAGNTAAAGACAAATATGATTCATGGACCATGTGGCAATCACAACCGGGAATCACCATGTATGATCGAAAACAAATGCTCCTAACATTATCTGCACGCTTTGTTGGCTGACGCAATCACAGGTAATGACGGTTACCCCCTGTATCGCCGTCACTCTGCAGAGGATAACAGCATAACGATAACGTTTAAAGTCAAGAATAAAGACGTTGTAGTCGACAACAGCTGGATTGTTCCGTATTCGCCACTGCTTTCCAAAACATTCAAAGCGCATTGCAATGTTGAGTACAGCTATTCTATCGGGTCCATCAAATATGTTGGCAAGTACGTCACTGAAGGAAGCGACATGGCTGTATTTGGTATTGCAGCTCCTGATGCCAACGATGAAGTTTTGCAATATCAAATAGGAAGATATGTCGGCAGCAATGAGACGATTTGGAGAATCTTCTCATTCGCCATACACGAACGTCATCCCACTGTAATCCACTTAGCTGTGCACCTGGAGAATGGACAACGAGTTTATTTCACGGTAGCAAATGCAGCGCAGAGAGCTGAACGACCACCAGCGACAATGCTGACAAGTTTCTTTGCGATATGCGCCAGTGATCCATTTGCGAGAACACTGCTTTACACAGAGATGCCAAGATATTTTACATGGAATGCATAATCAAAAAAATTTCAACATCGGAAACAGGGAAAGCCTGTTCCTGAATACGTGAATGTATATTCAACCAATGCATTGGGGCGCATATACACACTTCACCCGAGAAATGACGAATGTTTTTAACTGCTTTTGTTATTGGTTAATGTTCGTGGACCAATTTCATTTGAATTTCTACAAACTGTCAATGGTGAGTTATGCGCAACATATCGAGAAGTATGTCAGGGTTTACATTTGCTTGAATATGACATTCATTGGGATCGCACATTTGCTGATGCTGTTATTTCGTCTACTGCGCATCAAATTAGATCACTTTTTGCCTCCATCATTTCAACGTGTTTTCCATCTAACCCACTTCATTTATGGAACAAATACAAAGACAATATCTCTGAAGACATTTTGCATTGAGTGCGTACAACAACAGCGAATCCTGAACTTGACTTTAACTCGGAGATCCACAACGAGGCGTTGATTTCTATAGAGGATTAGTGCCTCATGATGTCCGGCAAGATGTTGCACGAATTAGGAATGCCAGCGCCGAATCGCCTCATGCACTATGGATTCAATAGAGAATTTGAACGAGAACAGCAATACGATCGAGATGCTTTGAGTCAATCAGTACGAACAAAGGTCCCACTTTTGAATTTGCAGCAGAAAACCGCGTATGATGCATTAATGATACAAACAACGACGGGTACGGAGAAATATTTTTCCTCGATGCACCTGGCGTAACTGGCAAAACGTTCCTAACTTCATTGATTTTAGATTCGATTCGCGTACAAGGTCAAATAGTGCTGGTCGTAACATTATCAGGGATCGCTGCCATATTGTTAGAAGGAGGACGAACAGTCCATTCAGCGCTCAAACTGCCACTTAATTTGCAAACGATAGATGAACCGACGTGCAACATTGCCAAAAATTCAGCAATGGCGAAAGTGCTACAGAATAGCAAAAGAATTATTTGGGATGAATATACAGTGACGCACAAACGAGCATTGGAGGCACTCGTTCGAACGTTGAAAGATTTGCGCAATAATCTGGACCTCCTTGGAAGTATGATGATTCTGCAGGCCGGCGATTTTCGGCTAACGCTGCCAGTCATTCCAAGATCAACAGCTGCTGATGAAATAAATGCTTCCTTGAAGTCATCGAATTTGTGGAGATACGTGAAAACTCTCAAGTTAACAACGAATATGCGAGTCGCGTTACAAAATGACGAATCGGCGGAAGTGTTTTCCACAAAATTATTAGACATTGGCAACGGAAAAATTCCGATTGACGCATCCACTGGCCTCATTTTGTTTCCACTTAATTTTTGTCAATTCACAACGTCGAAAGAAGAATTAATCACAATTGTGTTCCCGAATATTGGAGCATATTACATAAACCATGTTTGGTTGAGCGAACGAGCTATTTTGGCAGCGAACAATAAGAACGTAGACGATTTGATCATAAAAATTCAACGTCAAATCGCTGGCCAACTGCATTCATTTAAGCCGATCGATTCAATTACCGATCCAGATTAAGTCGTCAATTATCCAATTAAATTTCTGAATTCATTGGATTTGCCATGAATGCCGCCACACAATTAGCAGCTCAAGGTCGACTCGTGATAATAATGTTACGCAATCTGAACCAACCGAAACTATGTAATGGAACAAGACTCGCTGTTAAGAAGCTGATGAACCACGTGATTGAAGCAACGATAATCATAGAAAAGTTTAAAGGCGAGGATGTTCTGATTCCAAGAATACCACTTATGCGACGATTTCACAACCTGCCATAACGTGCGTCAAATGATCATACCAACGTCACCCGAATATTTCCTTCCCATGACGCACACCGAAGTTTTGACGTAAATCGGGTCGCCAATGACGCAGGGGACGGGAAATAGTCCAGCAGGGAGGTGGAGAGATCAGTCAATTCCGAGGACTCAAGAGACGCGGGGTCAGCACCAGGGGTGCGACCCAGTTGGACGGCCGGGACATAAGCACCGGAGATACATCACGGGACAGGCGCCGAGGTCGCCGAGAGACACCCCAACACGACTTCCTGGGACACGAAGCCGAGATGAAACTAGCACACAGTGGCATCTCAGTTATGTAACCACGCCTCCAAATCCAACCACTTTTCCCCGATGTTTATGAACTAAAACTCTGACCTGTAGTCCTCCGACGGGCAAGGGAAGGGGGATGAGCAGCGGAAGCCAAGAGAGGAGTGTACCATACGTATATAATGAATGATGTAATGACGCAATAAAATAACTGTTTAGCTAACCGAATCAAAAGTTGAAATGTTAATTAGCCGCCGGATTTCACCCCTGAGTATGTGTTCAGTTCACTTATGCAATAAGGTTGACCAAGCGATCTAGCACTCCATCATCCTGTAGATCACATACATAGTGGAGAGTAGACTGTCACGTGTCAAATTTAAGCGTGTCCAGTTTCCTGTTTATCTTGCATTCGCAATGGCGGTTAATAAATCGCAAGGTCAATCATTGGAAGTGTGTGGAATAAACCTTGAATTGCCATGTTTTTCCAATGGGCAGTTGTACATGGCGCGCTCGAGAGTAGATAAACCATCGGCGCTATTCGTATTCTCTTCGAATGGAAAGACAAAAAATATTGTTCATTACCAAGCACTACAATAAACGCATTACTTCTTTTTTAAAAATGTTTATAATATTAAAATATGGGTGCTGTACAACCTGGTATCAACACTAAATCCTAATTACAATAATCTAACTTCTATCTATATCTATTTTTGTATAAATTGACAGGGTAACGACTGTCGGGTCAGCTAGTATTTATATAAAACCTGCAGTAACTTCCTTACATACATGTCTTCTAATAATCACGATAAATTTCTCAACATGCTACATAGTAGAATGTGCCAGGAGAATATCTTCATAAACTGCAAAGAAATAACTACGCAGTAACAAAAATATTCATTTAAATAAAAGATTAAATTTTGATATTTAGAAGAACATTTTTTTTTAACAAGCAAGTAGGGGGAAATTTCTAATCCCCACAAAGCCCATCAGACTATTTTTAAGCTACAGTTATATTAATGATATCAGCAAATATTGCGACGAGTATGTAGATAACATGCAGTTTCATATATCACAGCATGAAGATTGTATTAAAATGTGATAGGGCGTAAACACGGTATACAATTTAACTACTCTTCGCTGAGCAAAGAAGATAATGTTTACAATGTTTAATTCTATAAAAATTGTAGGTGTATATATTGTAAGTTGATTCTTTACTCAAAATAAATTGGGAAACACGTGGGTTACTTTCCATCTAAATTACATATTAAGGGGAATATTACCCCTTGAAAACGAAGTTTTGGAATTGTATTTCTGTGAAATATCGAAAATGAGGTGAAATTAATTGCAATTCTCCCAACAATATTTTACGTTAACGGTATATTGAACCTAAAAATCTCTGATTAATAAACTTCCCCGAAATGAACACAATAATTAACCAGTATAACTTATTAATCTACTTTCCTTCAAGTATGTATGTGAGTAAACATGATGATGCAGGTCATACACTAAGGTTGAGATAAAAGGAATGCGTTATAAAATGTAATATTTTTATTACCATCATTTCGAAAACAAGTGTCTGGTTTATTTACAAAACACCAGTTTACAAAACCAACCGTAGTAACAGTTGTTCATAAAATTTGGTTGAAATGGGTAGATTATTTACCGAGGTATGACATACAAGTAGAGCTATTTTACAAAATTATGGGCAAATAAGCTCTATGTAGACAAATTTGATAGCAAATATAGCACACGAAGTTTGCTTAAACTTGGTTACATGATTTCATAGACACAGCATTGTAATTGCAATTTCTAATATTTTGAAAACAAGTGCCTGACCTACCTAAAAAAGTCGGTTTAGAAGATATGCCTTATTATTCCTTGTTTGCCAAATTTAGTAGGAATCTATTGATTGCTTCCCGAGACATTAAACAAAAACTTTATTTATTTATGTGGTACATTCTTAGAAAGTGGTGAACTAAAGGTTTTACGTGTTATCATAATTTATATTTTTTTGTTGATGCTTCCAGCGTGCGAATATAGGTCGAAATTGGTCTAACGGTACGGTAATATTTGTGAACCAATTTTTCATCGACAAGGCGTTGTAAAATTCTGAGATAAAAATTTAATATAGACCGGTAAAGAAGAGTTGAAAATTATAGTTCATTCCGATCAGTTTTAAGCCTTAGTTCCCTTACAAATAAACGACGTATTTCTGTAAAAATCAGGAAGGGAAAGGTCTAGTTTCGTATATTTGTTGCCAGTATTTACTCTCGGATTTACGCGCATTATATCTTGTTAGCGCAAAAGCATTCCTATAATATTATCACCTTTCTTTTAATTTCGTGTAGATTTATGGCATCTTTTCTGGATAGTACGTCACTCTTAATATATCAAAAACAAAAAACCATGCGACAGTAAAAAAGGATGACAATAATTTTTAAATAACGCTCGTTTACAAAATAATTATAAAATGAGGTCGTGAATATGGCAAAATGTACGATTTAATTTTTCGTTTGCTTCTGTAATTCGTAGATTGCTAACTCCAGTTACGATATATTTAAACATTTTTCTCTATAATTCTTTTCGGAAACAATTTAATGCTTTGTACATTGCCAAGTAGTCCACTTTAATTCTTTTAACACCTACTATGAGAAAATTTAATTTTAACACTTACAGAGAGTACATGGATCATTATCAATGAGTAATACTTACTGTTAATAATAATAATACTAGTGTTTCTGTGTGATTTTTGTATACTTCTAATTCAAATGTCTATACATTCATCCATATCATTCTTAATTACAAAGTCATTTTGAAATGTGCACTAAAAATACCACATTTCCGAGTTTTAAAACTTTTATATTTATCGAGATTTGTAAAAAAAAATTTTTTTTAACCTTATTTACAGAAAGGACTTACAGAGAATGTTAGACAAATTTGGGATTGTTATAAATTTTTTGTTCTAATAATTAAATTTTTCTTACAGCATGAACACATTATACCATAAATGGTAAATTATACCCAATCTTACATAAACTTAGGATGTAATTACAATAGCATACTTAGCTTATATCGGTACAAAATATTGTAAACCGATAATTAATAAACATGCATAGTATTTTTGTTTCAGCAACTGGACAACAAATTGTTCATCTTTTTTTTTTCAAATGTTTAGTTAGTAAGAATTATTTGACATTGGTAATATTCTTCTGATTATTTATATTTGTACATGGACGTTTATCTCACCAAAAACATTTTAATTGATAATATAGTACTCAAATACTTTAGAACGCAAATTTCCCATGACACACAAATATGCTATTTTTTTTTTTAAATCCCACACACTCATTTTAAATATGTAACTTATGGTAATCAAACACTGTTGGCTATTAAAACTGCAGCACCAAGAAGGATGCAGCTTAAAAACCCCACAATGGGAGAATACGTCAAACATGTTAGGACATCAATTTGGTTGATTGGCCGATTTGAGCAGCACGTGCGTAAACGGCGACACTGATAAGCGGTCTACCTATAAGTGTTGGTCGGAGAGTCACTCAGAAATAGTGGTATAAAGTATGCCGCGTCGAAGAACATGCGTACAAACGAGTCTCCACTTTTGATCGCAGGAGAATCATGGCCTTTCGGTATTGAGGATTTACCTACCCACATAATCTATTCTTGTGTTGCAAGAATTGCCAACACAGTGAAGTGGATATGGGATCAGTAGGTCTAGGAGGGACAGGAGAATTGCAGGCAGCTAGCGGTCACCTCCCATCAACGAGAACGAGGATAGGCATCTGGTGCGCAGCCAAATCAAACACCTTAACTCATTTCAGGTATGAAGCACACCAATCTGTGTCCGCACGCAACGGTTCGCCACCGTCTGCATCATCAGGACATATTATTCAGGTGGCCATTACTGCGGCTGAGACTACTTGCTCCTCACAGGCTCCAGCGGCTGCAACGGTGCATAGAACGTCGAGCCTGGGGGGACGAATGTAGTCCTTCGTCTTCTCCAAAGAATCCCATCTTCTGCTTGCAGCTCCACGGTGGTCTCATCCGTGTATGGCGGCAATGTGTTGCAATCCTGGCCGAGTCCTGCATTACAGCACCGTCATAACAGCCAAATACCTGGCGTTACGGCATGGGTGTCATCGAATTCCAGTACCATTCACGCATAGTCCGCATCACTGGTATGCTCGACGAGAACCAATTATATCGCAAAGGTGCTGGAGCCTGTCGTTTTCCCCTACGTTCAGGGACAGCCTGGGGCACTGTACCAACAGGTAAATGCGCGACCACATGGGGGACACATCGTCTTACGGGTTTCTGAATGACTACAATATCACACTGTTTCCTTGGCCTGCGTGTTCACCGGATCTCTCACCCATCGAAAACATATGGCTCGTGGTCGGACAACTACTGTCCTACCAAATTACATCCGTGGCCACAACAGATGCATTTTAAGCACGTGTCGTAACGGCATGGGAAGAGATATCCCAGAAAGACATCCAGAGACTCTTCCTCTAAATGCTGCGTCGTGTAGCAGCGGTTATTGACGCCCGTGGTGGGGCCACACAGTACTGAAATGACCTGNCTTCCTCTAAATGCTGCGTCGTGTAGCAGCGGTTATTGACGCCCGTGGTGGGGCCACACAGTACTGAAATGACCTGTGTTCTGTACTTTATACAGACCAGTACCTTAAATCTCGAAAACTGCTAGTCCAATTTTCGCCAAGCCAGGCAAGTAAATAATACTGTGGTAGGCCATGTAAACAAATTAATTTAAATCGATAAGGCACTTATTTTTAAAATGGTGGCCATACCATTATTTTAAATTATTTAATTTATTTACCATACCGATAAAGCAATTTTGAATAAATTTTGTATGCAAAACGTTTTTATTATAACTATTATATATATCAACAAAAAATAAAGTTAGTCCCTTATTTTGTAAGATTGTGCCACATGAAGACAAGTTTTTATGTCATATCTCGGGTATCAGTCTACCGATTCTTACCAAATTGGGCAAACAAGTAGTAATGTGGTAGGCCATATAAATTATATGTTTAAAGTGGCTTAGAAACTTATTTTCTAAATAGCGATCATATTGATATTTTAACTTTGTATGATAAATTTAGGTAATCCTATGANGCTTAGAAACTTATTTTCTAAATAGCGATCATATTGATATTTTAACTTTGTATGATAAATTTAGGTAATCCTATGATAATTTTCAGTTTAACTTATTATGTTGGAAGCATTTATAACAAAAATCTAATGCACATACAAGAAGCCCCTGTTATCCACCGTTTTGTAAGATAGTGCCAAATGAATGAACGTGTTTTAATGTTGTATCATAAAAAAATATTTACCGATTCCTGCGAAATTTGTAAAATAAGGGGAACTACACANTGTATCATAAAAAAATATTTACCGATTCCTGCGAAATTTGTAAAATAAGTGGAACTACACACGACACTCCGTTTAAAACTGGCGGCTATACGCGGTTTTAGCTTAGTATGCTATATCAATTCTAACTATATTTTCTATGCTGGCAGTACATATTNGCTTAGAAACTTATTTTCAAAATAGCGATCATATTGATATTTTAACTTTGTATGATAAATTTAGGTAATCCTATGACAATTTTCAGTTTAACTTATTATGTTGGAAGCATCTATAACAAAAATCTAATGCACATACAAGAAGCCCCTGTTATCCACCGTTTTGTAAGATAGTGCCAAATGAATGAACGTGTTTTAATGTTATATCATAAAAAAATATTTACCGATTCCTGCGAAATTTGTAAAATAAGGGGAACTACACACGACACTCCGTTTAAAAATGGCGGCTATACGCGGTTTTAGCTTAGTATGCTATATCAATTCTAACTATATTTTCTATGCTGGCAGTACATATTNCTGGCGGCTATACGCGGTTTTAGCTTAGTATGCTATATCAATTCTAACTATATTTTCTATGCTGGCAGTACATATTACAATTACCAATTTGTCTACACAAATATTCTTTGTTCGCCGTTTGGTAAGACAGTCACATGAAAAAATAGAATTGGTATGCAATATATCGGCCATGAAATATCTTTACTGGAGCTCAAATGTCCGCCATTTGCCATAGTCTTATATTAAAAAATGTAATGTTTTTTGCCATATCTCGAGAAACATTAAAACGATTCAAACCAAATTTGGCGAAGAAGTTGTTCTATGGCAGACCATATGAATCTAAATGTTATGTGGGCCGAAAACTTATTTTCAGAACGGTGGCTATTTAATCGTTTTAACTAAGTGTGCAGTATCTACAGAGCTATGCAAGCATTTATTAGAAAAAATTGTGTACTGACAGTAGTAGCCTATATATGGAAGTATGGAATGATTTCCAATATTTCCAAAGAAAACACCACGTACAAAATTAAGCTTTTGTGTCCTATCTCGGAAAACCATTATGTTATTTCCACTAAATGCATTCTATAAAATGTACCTTTTAAGTCCATCTAAATCTATATAATTTAAAATGCTGGTCATATATTTGCAAAATATTAGCCAAGTAGACATTTTTTTTTAGAATGCGAAATGTTCCAAAGATTTTCAAACGATCTTTATTAGCTGACAGTGTCCATGTAACCGTGAAGATCATAAAGTTTGTGTGATCGTCACACAAAAAATATGGAAGTTTTATACCATATCCCGGAGACCAAACAACCGAATCCCGCTACATTTTAGACCCAAGTAGTTCTACAGTAGTGCATGCTATGTTATTAAATGCGCAAAACTGTACGAAATATTTTTGAAATAAAATTTACGCAAAATTGTCTTAAATAAATATTCCCAGAGGGAATGGTTAGTCATTGTTTATGAATGTATTAATGCCCTTGTTATACGTGATGTTATGTGATTGTGAATATTTGTGAACTTTTTTTTTTGACGTTGTCTTATTGTATCCATTGCACTTTTGCTCCCTCATGCGGATACTGCGATTCTGCTTTTATCAACTTGACATCACGTACTGCGGACAGTACGAGGAAGTTGAAACTGTCGTATAGGTACTTATACACGTCGCATCGGTATGTGGCTGTACTCTTTATCTAAACCTAGCCAAAAAGGACTGGCGTACTTTTCATTCTGGCCAAAAATGTAATGCTAAACAAATGTAGACGGTAATTTTCATATTCAGACACAGTGTAGTTATTCAATTTAGAGTGTTGTTAAAATATTTTCAAGCAGTTTTGATGGCTACGGTAAACAAGAATATGCTAACTCCAATGACTCATGCCTCACTGCCTGGTAACGAGAAGATGTGAAATCTTCACCTGATTTCACCCTTTGCAAGGCGGCGAAATGCTATTTATTATTAAGATCCTCGCCTACGTGGAGATTTTTCCCGTATCTGAGGCCGGGAAGCGCGGGAGCGATAAGGACGACACTGCCACGCGCATCAAGTACGCCGTNAGATTTTTCCCGTATCTGAGGCCGGGAAGCGCGGGAGCGATAAGGACGACACTGCCACGCGCATCAAGTACGCCGTAGCCGCTATGTGCACGGCTCTGAACTGGCGTGCAGTATTCTAGTAGTTCTAAGTGTACCTATGGGACTTTAAGGGGTCACCCTGGCAGTTGATTGGTGGAAAAGGTGTATTAGGGTTGAACGCAGGCCCCTATAATACTTTGGTATGCATCTCACCCAAATATTTTGAAATGAAGCGCTTTGTAAAAGTCGTTTATAGCTGTGTAGTAGTACTCTGAAACAGTATTTATAATTTACATAATTTTTAAAGTAATTGAAATGCGTCGTACACAGTGTCTGCTCGTTTCGTAGATCAAATAATTGGACCCAGAATTAACAGTTTCGTTAAAAAAAATACCTGGATATCAAACACACTGCAAATCAGTTCAACAGCTAGGTAGACGGGCCTTTTCCCACGTGCTAAAGGTAAATGCAGTTAGAAATCTTGAAAACGGCAGAAAATAAGTTCACATTACGATGTCAGTGCTAGTTGGTACTGTGATTTCATTTAGTATTAGTGATAGAACACAAGANAAGTTCACATTACGATGTCAGTGCTAGTTGGTACTGTGATTTCATTTAGTATTAGTGATAGAACACAAGACAAAACTAATTTCAGAAATTTTTTTTCGGAGCATCCTCAAATTTTATGTGTCCTGCAATTGTAAATCTTTTATTTCACTTTTATGTTATGCGAGAACAGTTAATAAGGTCTGTGTTTCTTTTGACCTGATTCAGTAATAAGAAACACTTTAAAATGTACGAAGATAATACACTACAATTTTTGGACATTTTTAAAATAACCAGAAATATATCATCTTTGTGAAAATAGTTATTGATGAAATCATGTATGTGTATGTATGCAATATGCATACATATATATGTGTATTCCTTTGAGAACCATGGAGTTCCGGTCTGGTCTCCGTAGAAAGCGATGATTTTCTTCTACTTCAAGTTAGGGTACAGAAGATATAACATACTGGAAACTGTGGATGTGCGGTTGATATAGATATGAAATACTAGAGTTGTTCTCTTAAATCATCAATTTTTACAGTTCCTTCCTATGCTGATAGTTTGTGTGATTAAATTATTTTAAAAATTATAACTCAACACAGAATTGTTATAATAGTCACTATTTGGAAAACCAGAGAGGAAAGGTTACTTGTTTTATTTTCAGTACCAATAAATATATGGTACTGGACATTTTCATTTATGAATTATGATATTCTGTCTGACATTTTTATATTTAAGATTATGCTTGTCGTTTCTCCCCAACACCAAAAGGAAAATTTTTTGTCACAATTTTGACTCAGCGTATTGCCGTTAGAATGGCGCAGACGTTCATATAAGCTGATTTAACTTCTTGAAATCCAGTTTGCTATTAAGTATATCATAAAATAGACATTCAAAATATATCTACAATCGCGTGAAGATTTTTTTACGCTGTATTATATCATTGTTATACAATAACCTTGAATACCCCGTTTACTTATTTTTGCATAATACACACATTAGAAATAAGTACTTTATAACAACAGTTTAAAGTGTAATTCTCATCGATTCTAGGAAGAACTTGTGTCTTTGATACGTGTAGTCAGAAAATCATATGACATGTGTCAAAATTATTTAATAAATTCTCCCTAATAAGTAAATTTTCCCAAATATTCATTGCATCTGTATACAATGCTAATGATTTTTGAAGCTAACTCTCTACACCTATAGGTTTTTAATGTGGTGAACGTTAGTGACTGACAGTAGTGTTTACAGGAGTTTACTCATACTTTAAGCATATTACTTCAGCGTTGGAAAGAGGAATCAAATTTATATTTCCGTTATGTTGAAGTGGACAGCACTCCCGAAAGTAATTTTATAAAGTTGCAACTCATACGTTTTAGTATAATAAATTTAATGGCATCTTTGACGAACACTACCGTTAATTAGTAGAACTAGTTTTCTAAGTAAAGTTTATTACTGCAAATTTTTTATTTACAAAATCATATCTTATAATATAAAACATAATAAAATATATTTTATGACATTATTTGATTATCAACATTGACCCTGACAAAATAGGAAAATATTATCACTATATAAACTAATTTATTTGTGTACTTGTACAGAATTCCACTCTAAATTGTGTATCAGTACCTCAGAGTTAAGATGCCAACTTTCACGACGGCATATTTATTTTTATTCTGTTCTAAATAGTTGTCAGTTGCATTTTTATTTGTAACAGATATTTACCTTATTTTATACTAGGAAAATAAACTATTATTCACGTCTATTTTACAGTTCCAATGTCCACTATATATTGGTTTTGTTAGCAACTGGTATGCCTGCAGAAATATAAAAATACTACAATTTACAAAAGTTACAGATAGTAATACGTTCTACAACAACCTAATTTATATTCACTATGTTGAAATATCTAACACATACATGAAGGTACTTCATATTTTTGTACACAAAGCAAAGTGCTTATTTTCACACGTTTTCACAAGTCCTCATCATAAGCTCGTCATACAAACATATAATGGCTACAACATAAAAAAAAGTTTTTTGTACATACATCAACATATGTATAACTGGGATAATATCACATATTGAGAGTCTTATTTTTAAAAATATATCATTCAGACACTTTCTTCGTATTCCGGGTCTTCATCTATCTGCTCAGATGGAACCATTGGAGGCTTGAAACCTCCATATTCGATGCATAACTTCTTAGGGTGTGGCCTGTACCTAGACAAGTTAAAATTTCTGTTTTTACCGGAACGGGAGCTGGAAGGCAGCAATGGTCTTGCAGGAACCTGATCAGCATAGAGAACACTACTCTTCAGACTTCCTCCAAAACTTGAGTCCTTTCTGTATGAATTAAATGTTTTCGTGGTTTGCTTTCCTTGGACGTAGACAGGATGGTATTCTTTGTAGGGCACGGGGACAACTTGAGGATATGGTACTAGATGTGGAACTGGTACCCTCACAGCTTGTGGTACAGGATATGGATACGGGTATGGTTGAGGAACGCCGTATGGTTGAGGAACGGCGTATGGTTGAGGAACGGCGTATGGTTGAGGATATGGAAGTGGTCTGTCCACTGGTACAAGCTTCGTGACTTCAACAGGCACAGGCTGAGCAACAGGAACAGGCCTGTCTACGGCCACGAGCTTTGTGCTTTCTATGTGCACTGGCTTTTCAACCTCTACATATTTTGTTGATTCTATGGTTACTGGTTTCTCAACTTCCACTATGCGAGTTCTTTCTATAACTATAGGCTTTTCTATTTCTACTGTCACAGGTACTTGTTTCTCAACATGAATGATTTGAGGATCACATGGAGGGTTGCCTTGCAGGTATTGTCCCAGCTGAACTTCTTTCGTTGCTTCAAAGAACTGTTGATTGTAGTCTGCGGCATATGTGTTCAAAGGTAGGTTTTCCACATAAGATTTCTGCTGTAGTCTGTTATCAACGCCACTAGCTACAACTAAGTTTTCTTGGTTATTGTTTAGGTTTGACTGGGCATCAGTTATACTCTCTTCGAAAACAACCTGGCCTCCACTGGAAGAATAATGTATACTTTTCACATTGTTATTTTCTTCAACCACTTGTGGCACACGTTGTATGTTATCTGGGACAACTATGGGTTGTTGAGAATACCCACTGTACTTTATCAAGAGATGTTTCGGCGGAGGCGTGACTAAAACTGTCGCGGGGATTGGGGATGGCGTCACAGTGGAGTATCTGGCTGTGGAGGTAAGCAAAATTGGTTTCTCGGAAGAATAGACTCCACCGCCAGGTACTTCACCCAAACCTGTTTTCAGCGCTGAACCACTTGATGTTGAGACGTACGAAGAGGAAGCAGAAGATGATTCAACATGTGTATTCTGGGCTATTCCCAATTGAGATACAACTATAGGCCTCAGGGAAGTGTAACCAGAAACTACTGGAGGCTGAGTGACAGCAAGTATATTTTGATCTCCAACCAACTCATCACGTATCGCACTGCTTCCTTGCGTCAACTGAATAGAACTCAGCAATTTCTTACCATTAGTTCTTGCTCCAAATGGTAGCGCGACGTTAGTGTCAGCCAAGTACGACGTGATCTGTACCTTACCCTCGCCCCCAACACCCGAGCTCTGAACGCCCAAAGCGCCTGACCCTGCCAAACTAGCTAACGCTTGTTCGTGCGCTACGTCGTTCCTTATCGCTGATGCTCCTCCTTGTTGAAAAGCGCTGTATGATAACCCTGGTTGTAACGTAGAGTACGCGACGCTTGGGACGTAGACGTTCTGCTGATAAGTGACTGGAGAAAGGGCGGTGGCTATTTGCGAACGCCCAGATAGACTCTGGAGACGTTGCAGTTGGCTGATCTCGCTGCCTGATGTGAGAGCTCCGGTGGCAGCACCGCTGATCAACGTGAGCGGCTGCGGAGGGCTGGAGATGGGCACCACCACCGCAGGACTCTGAACCGCTACAGGAGCGGGCTGCTGGACAACCGCCGGGATAATTCTTGGAACAGTCTTGGGCACGATCAATGCCTTCGCACCTGGACTGCTCCTCAGCTCATCAATTAAGGTCTAGAAAAAAACGAATTTTTTTTATATTGGTACATTTTTCATATTATCAAAACCCCCCCAAAAAATTAAATGATTTTTACATTAATTTATATGTTAAATGGACATATTAACAACATTACCAATACCGAAAACAGAAAAAAACTATTGAAACACACTGCTGCATAAAATATAACTATGACGATTGCTTCAGTTATCTAATGATTCATACGAGAATACAATTTTGTCTACTCTAAGTTCTAAAGTTTAATATGCTCTAAACAATGAATCCAAATAATGTATGTTACTTATGTATATTGATTACGGTACAAATAAAGTAATACTAAATTAAAGTTTTGCCCATAGAGTAAAATTTTGAAAAATTAATATGAAATAATCCGATAACTTTTTACAGTAAAAGCAATTCTTTACAAAACTTTTATTTACAAGTTTTACATGTTCGCTAACTCGAACTATATTATCAAATATTTATATCACTAAACCTATTGTTTCAGCAATTTAACATCCGAAATTTTTTACATAAGATTATTTCATTTTAATAAGTTTATATTATGAAATGTTTTCGGTTTTCATTAAAATTTATCTCAACACTTTGGGAATAAATTAAACTAAGTAAGATTCTGCAGTAAAGTATACAATTAAAACTGTGAACTCTCAACTTAGCAGTTCACTGCAAGGAATCGTTTCAAAGTACTTAGTTGGTGGATGAGGGGCTGGTAAGTTAAACTTGACTACGTACTTAAGGTTTTTAAGATATTTTGTGACGAATTACTGCGAAATTTTTACTTGTTTAGGCTATGCTGCGAAATATTTACTTGTTAAGGCTAAAAGTATGCTACATAAATTATTTGAAATTTTACTGAATACTGCCAATAGTAAACACACACTCTATAACTTGAGAGATTTTATTTAAACTTTCTGCGGATGAAGTAAATCAGTGTATCATATATAAGCAAAAAATATGACTTCACAAAATGCAATATATTGTTTAAAAATACCATTGAATTAAATATTTTCAGGAAAGCGATAAATAAACAAAGTGAATACAGTCAGCGAACAATTTTAAAATGTTGTATGAAAATCATTTTTTATATAACTTCATGTTTTATATATTGTATATAGTTTAAATTCATTAAATTTGACACTTTGCTCAGAATCATACAAAAAATATTTTAAATTTACATTTTATTACAAACTTTAAAACCATAAGTATTTATCTACAATATAATATAAAAATATTCCATTTTTTTTTACCAAACAGTAGTGATAAATATACATACAAATGCAATTTTTTTTATGAATTGTAGTATTCTTACTGAAAAATTGAAACCATCTTTTTTATGGAAATGTGAAATATGGGTTCTACTCATGGCATTGCGACACTAGTGAATTTTGTAGGCAATTAATTATGTAATTTTAGAGAAACTAAAATTTTAGAAAGAAATAAAAATTATTTGCACGAAGTCTTTACAGAATTTATACAGTAAAGCACAAAAAGTTAGTGTACATTCTCTTAAAAATTACTTTATCAGTTCTGAAAGGTATTATTACTTACTCAGTTTACTTAATTTACGAAATTTCTATACAACATTATTTAACGAAAAGAATTTAATAATTTTGTCAAAAGGTGCTGTGTTTTACACAAAAAGACAAATATTTTCTTAATATTTTGGAACTGTGAGATTTATGTTAATGGTAATTTTACTACGAAAAAAAATTAAACTTTAGAACGAATATCAGCCATTGNAGGAACTGTGAGATTTATGTTAATGGTAATTTTACTACGAAAAAAAATTAAACTTTAGAACGAATATCAGCCATTGCAAGTTAGATAAAGCCTGGGTATTGTCACTTGTGATTTATTAAAGTTGCGTCATGGGAAGTGGTAAACACTAGCTTACCAATTTTCGTAAAGACAATACGTCACTAAAAGGAATAATGGTAACACACGAGACAGCAAAAACAAGTAGAAGATTTCGGTGCTGTATTTTATAATTTTGGGGCGTTCTGCAGTCTGAAATTATTTTCATCATTTTGCCATTTTATATCTTTTAACGTTTTTATGTAAAAATAATAGGTTAAAAGTGTAATATGCAGGAAAATTACTTTCAAAAATAAGTAAAACAAGCTATAAAAAAATATTTTTTGTATTAGTACAAATTCTAAATTGATCAAAATTAATACATAACGATAGAGCTCAAAATAATTGTTTGTGTAATTATAATGTCATCAAGTATATTTNAATTGATCAAAATTAATACATAACGATAGAGCTCAAAATAATTGTTTGTGTAATTATAATGTCATCAAGTATATTTATTGGAAATGTGTACTCAGTTCGCCGGTATTAAAATTTTTAGTTTAGAGATGAAATTCAAAATAAAATTGCTTTAAATGTAACCCTTACTACAAGTGAACGTAGAGACAAATTTCAAAGAAACTGCATCATACCACACATGTGACTTCAGGAAAAACTTCAGCTGAAACCAAACTTTGT
>NQII01003727.1:141158-242240 GCA_002778355.1 Clitarchus hookeri | reverse complement strand
GGACAAAGATCAACCGCTGCGGTCTGTTAACCGACAATTTAGAACTTCTGAGGTGAACTTTTGGAAAAAGCCACTGCACCCCACCTGCATATACGTTAACAGGCGCACTAACTGCCAAAGGCCTAATGAAGTTTATAACGACCGATATAAAGTACCTCCCTGTCTTAACATTGGATTAAAAGAGTTAGGCGAAAATCTGTGAATACAGAAGAAATTTTCTTTGATAAGAATTAGAAAATTTGTTAAAATATTTACTCTTCCAATAACCGACGCATGAATAAAGTGATCAGGCCAATGGCAATGTCAATTTTATATATAGTGGAAGAATACACAAGTATGTCAAACATTTAGCAGAAGAATACAAAACAAGGAGGAAAACAGATGTTAAGAAGAGCCTTCAGAATTGCTTGGATAACCGTAAACAATATATATCCAGATAAAGCTTGACATGTAGTGCGGTGGTAAAAAAAATTGATGCCTTGGAAACTGTGGGTAAATATCTAATTATCAATAAACTCTGATAGACGTGCAGACACACAAGGTCAAAATGAAATATCTTCTCAGCTCTCGAGAGACCACACACAATCTTCAGCCGAATGTAACAGGTCGACGAATAGAGGCATTGTACGAGTGCCTGTAGCAACATGTCTCCTCTTAATTCTTAATATTTTACACTTAACTTGAAGAAACGAACTTTGAAGAACTGAAGGCAAAATAAATGCAATATTATAATACTACTCGAAATTTAATCAAAATTCTCTCCAGTGGCTGTTTACCGTATATTTATAGGCGCTTATTTCTAAGCATGTAGAATTTGTATATTTATTACGATATACAAGTTATCTCCTCAGCGATTATCTGCAAAAAATAACACTTAAATTGCGCTAAAATTGTTCGTACCAATACAGAATAACTGAATTCAGAAAAGAGTTTATTAATGTGTAGGTGGTGACAAAACCAAAATGTGATTATAATACTTCTGAAATAGGACAATATTCCCTCCATATACGGTAAGATATAGACACATTAATACCTAGACGGGCCGCTTCGTAACTAGACATATGAATCAAAACGACCGGGCAAGGGAAAGAAATAAATATCGTATGTTACCACGCGGTACATATTTTTCACAGTTATTTAAAATGATGTCTCAGGGACGGATTCCGACACAGAAGAAGCTGGCGTCAATCTGGTCCCGCAAATGTTGTCTGACGTCACATCCGGTCGCCGCAGGCCACGGAAGCGTACAAGTAACACGCACGCTCGTGTAAACAAAACTCTGTGTCGGCGAGCATTGTCGTGCTGGAAGTCAACTCGTGACCTCTCAACCAGAAGAGGTGGCATGGGGCCGCAGTTGTTAATTGTAACTTTGTGACTACTCGAGTTTCCCGTCGCATGGTGCGGTATTGTCGACAGCCCTAGTAGCACAAGGAATTGTGGGAATTCGCCAGTTCCACTCAAGATGGCAACCAGGTGAGGTGAGCTATTGTGTGTGCTCGGCCAATCAGTGTCTGCCTCATATGCCTTCGCCCTTTCTGTTTACAATCAACTGCACCAAGCCAAAGACTAATCTGCAAAAAGTGCTGGGAAATTGTATACTACGGACGCCCTTATTCGCAGTGCTCTTTAACATAATAATCAACTAGACTTACATTAGTCTGGGTATACATCGCAATGGGGAAGCTTAATAATAAGGAGCATGAATGGTCCTGCGATGGCCTGTAAAGTCTATAACAACGAAATATAACGTCATTAACGCAACTTCTTAATGACCAACCGCTGGGGACGGGGACCATATTTNAAGTCTATAACAACGAAATATAACGTCATTAACGCAACTTCTTAATGACCAACCGCTGGGGACGGGGACCATATTTAAAATCCGATTCTGATTCTGTACATTCAGTGACTGTGTCTCAGGCCGAGCTTCAATCGACGGCAATCGTGACGATTTTGGTCTGGTGGCGGGCCGGTCCCCTCCTCAAATGTCAGATCAAGCAGGAATGTTACTGTAAAGAAATGCGCATTGTATGGTAATGGAAGAGGTAGGCTGGGCTGACTTGACCACCCACCTGAGGCCTGTCAAACCCGCAGTGCGTGGGCAATTGTCTGCTGAGTCGGGGAGCCCAACCAGTGCCAGGGCAGCCGCACAGTGGAACAGACTACGCACGCCCACGACGAACGCCCCACTATGTGCGACATGGTCATACGACTCGATTCCGCACACTAAGACGGGCTTCGTCAGATACGAGTTGCCCCGGGTACCCCTAGTTGCCGCTGAGTGATGCGTTATTACTTTGTCTTTTTTCTAAATAGAAGTGATTAGTATAAATGAACTCTTGATAGGGCGTCTTGAAAATAATGCGTTAAAACGGCAAATAAGAAGTATTCGAAGGAGGAGAGTCTAGGTCAACCCTGTATACTTGAAGTGTGAAGCTACTTCTTCCTCGCATCTCTCTGCATGTCTCTGGGATGGAAATACTCGTCATTTTGGTTCGAAAATAATTTCCTCCCGAAAACAAGAATTATAAATTTTGGAACCACACAAAAATAGGCTAAAATAACAATTCGAGTCGTACAATTCTCACCACAAATCCCAACTAGTAGTAATATGGTCGCAGGTCNAAATAGGCTAAAATAACAATTCGAGTCGTACAATTCTCACCACAAATCCCAACTAGTAGTAATATGGTCGCAGGTCAGAAGAAGACGCGCTTAGTTGGACGACTGAATTGCCGGTAATTTGAGGACTTGCTATGTTTATCTCACATTGGGATTATTTGGGTTGGGTGACTTATCAATACTTCAAGCAACCTCAAGTCGTACCATGTTCCAATGTAAGGCCAACCTGAGGGAAAGGAAGGAACAGCACGGACCGGCTATTGGCCCCATTCGAGGTTTCCTCTTAGACCGGGGTTCAATAACACAGCATCCTGCGAGACCCGGAGTAAGGATTGCAGAGATTGCCCTGAGACGCATCCCGGAGTAAGGATTGCAGAGATTGCCCTGAGACGCATCCCGCGCTTCAAGCGAACTTAGCTGTAGGCTGTTCACGGTAAACTGAGCACTTTTGAAAGTCCCTGTTATGATCTACTCGCATGCACGATATGNGCGCTTCAAGCGAACTTAGCTGTAGGCTGTTCACGGTAAACTGAGCACTTTTGAAAGTCCCTGTTATGATCTACTCGCATGCACGATATGTATTCTTCCGCTATATGCAATATTAATACTGCCGTTGGCATAATCACTTTGTCCCTGCGTCGGTCAAATATAAGTGTAAAATTTTTAGCAAATAAATAATTTACATATTTAAAAATTCTTACAATTCAATGTATTAAAAAAAACAGAAAGCAAGAGAAATAATTTCAGTTTTCACCTAACACTTATTACAACGTTAAGACATGGAACTACTTTTCCTCCATCGTTACCAACTCCACAGGATGCCTGCCCCTCAGCGTGTCCGTTCAAATACACACAGATAGTGGCAGTGACATTTCTCAAAGGTTGATTTTAAAAATGCTCACTTTATCGTGAACAGACTTTGATTACAAGCACGCCGGAGGACGCCACAGAACTGTGAACGAACTCGCGCTTCCATAGCGGGATGTGGAGACTCACAAGTTAAAAGAAAAATAGGACCAGGGTTAGATGATGTTGGACTCGTGCAGGCTGTGTGTTGAAAATCGCACCTGGAGATAATTCAAAAGACGTTCCTCCACCGCGACCATTAGCTGACCTTCTTGTCGTGCGTGTTTTCACAAACCGCGGAAAAGGCTGCATCGCGAAAAGTTAGACTTCGCCTAGTAGTACCCACGGGCATGTGATGTCATCAAGTTCGCACAATCTCACGTCAGTGGAAAAGTCACTCTACACAAGTTTTAGTGGATTGTTTTCTTTTTGTGTCAATGAAAAAATAAGTATAAAATGGTAGTGCAAAATGCAGAGGCATTCCTTACTTCTTCGTCAGCACAAGCATCAACGAGTATGAGTATCCTTTCCTTTGAAGGAGGAGTATCCTTTTCTTTGAAGGAGGAGTATCCTTTCCTTTGAAGGAGGAGTATCCTTTCCTTTGAAGGAGAAGTATCGTTGGAAACATTAGTCTTCCCAGCCACTGATGCTACATTATTTTTTCGAATTTCGTTATGTTCAAATGCCATTTTAGAAAGTTTATATATTTAAAAAAAGTATGCATGTAGTCAATGTCCCGCATCATGCATGTAGGTATACTGTTGATTGAAAAAAAAATTACTAGGAATGGAAATGTATGTATTTTCCTATGCCTGTAAATATAACTGCCAACAGCTCAAGAAATTAACGCCGCTTATTTGTTGAAAATATTATCCAACATGGAGGGTGCCGACAACACCACCTATACTTTAAAAACATAAAGAAATATGGCTGCCATCTGGTGGCTAAATCTGCAGCTTTCCTGGTGGGTAAATCAATAATTAATACACTAGCACCAACTAGGTGATGAAAACAGATGAGATCAAAGATAGCGTACTCAGCAATGTATAAATAAAAATGTCAAACGAAAAAACCAAGATTGCAGATGGTGGCTCTAATGCCTACCAAGACAGCGGACTGCACCAACCAAGATGGCGGACGGCTCACCTATCCCGATGGCGGACAGTGGCTGTGAAGCCTACCAATGTTGCGGACTGCACCGACCAAAATAGCGGACAGTTGCTGTGACGCCTACCAAGATGATGGACTAAACCTACCAAAATGGTGGAATGAGTATGGGTGGAGGGCGTTGTGGTAGACCTCCGGAAATGTCAGTTTATTTTTAAAATAAATTTTAAATAACATTTTTAATAATTTTTATATAATTTTAAAATATATTTTTATTTAATTTTTTTGTAATTTTCATATATATATATATAATTTTCTGGATGATTTTGGATTTTCTGGGTTTTAAAAGTCAAAGGTTACCATTGCCAACGTAAAAGTCATTGTCACCTGTGTTAAATATGGCCACCGGCCGACCGGAATGACAGAGCATGAACAGCTCCGACGCTCCGGTCCCAGGTCCCATTGTGCCAAAATCCCCTAACTCCCTCTACTTGTGTGTCACATCACAAGGCCTGTCTCTGAGAGTAGTTTATACACACCGAACTAAGAGCGATATACTACGTATTAGTATGCGACATCCCACGAAAATTAAATTGTTTCTGTATAACCCACCGATGTTTCTATTTGACAATCTACATGGTTACCAAACAGTTTTACAGGATTTGCAGAAATCTTATGGCAACAGTTTTTGTTAGAAGTGATTGTTGCTAGAATAATTCAGTTTTTATACAATTTCAAAATAGATTACAAACACCGCGCGCAAATTTTTAAGATAGTTCGCCTATTGGTAATACTCTAAGCTTTTCAGTTTGCGAGA
This sequence comes from Clitarchus hookeri, assembly GCA_002778355.1. Classification (NCBI taxonomy): domain Eukaryota; kingdom Metazoa; phylum Arthropoda; class Insecta; order Phasmatodea; family Phasmatidae; genus Clitarchus; species Clitarchus hookeri. The sequence continues at coordinate 236,848 of NQII01003727.1, read as the reverse complement.
AAATAAACCCAAGTTGAGGGTAGCTGTCCAATGATTTCCAGGGGGCACATTAATTGGAGGCAATTTTCTTGTAAAGAAAGCGAGTCACAGAGTATTACAACAAGGCAAATTTTCTTATACATTTGAACACCGTGATTAATAATCCGTCCTGAAAATGATATAAATACTTAGAGGCACAACAGTTACTACTATAAGATAACAACAGTTTCTATATCATTAATAATGGCCTTTGTTGGTGATAATTGGTCATCATGTGCATGTTTTCGTTTATGTTAATGGAATCTAGACTGATTGTATTCCATCTGCGAAAGTTTTTAATTATTTATAAACGAAAACTTTCTGATCTCCTCTTCTATGGGTACCGTATGCACTTCACTATAATTCGAAACAAATGTTCGGTTGCTGCATTCATTAATATTTTTCTGTGTCTGGCATTTATGAATCAAAAGCCGAGCATAATTGTCCTTCCCGTCGTGTATAAAGAGTTTCGGAAAATTTTATTTTAAGGGAATGTGATTTAGGACCCTATTGNTTGGACCCTATTGGTAGAAGATGTTTTTTAGTAACACTTGGGCAATGCAAAGAGAAACAGTGAGACAGGGGCAGAGAGATATACAGAGAAAAACAGATNCAAAAGCCGAGCATAATTGTCCTTCCCGTCGTGTATAAAGAGTTTCGGAAAATTTTATTTTAAGGGAATGTGATTTAGGACCCTATTGGTAGAAGATATTTTTTAGTAACACTTGGGCAATGCAAAGAGAAACAGTGAGACAGGGGCAGAGAGATATACAGAGAAAAACAGATANTTTTTTAGTAACACTTGGGCAATGCAAAGAGAAACAGTGAGACAGGGGCAGAGAGATATACAGAGAAAAACAGATACAGACATAATACATACAGAGAGACAGATGAAAAACAGAAAGATGCAGACCGATGGTGAGACACAAAGACAGACAAAGAGAGACAGAAAGACGTATGTAGAGACATATAAAAAGGTAAATAAATACAGAGACCAGCAAATTGAAAGACATAGAAGGGACAGAAAAATGCAGTGAGGCAGATAGAGAACACGGAGACAGGCAGGGACGTAGAGAGGAACAGACAGGTAGAAAGAAAGGAACTGAGAGAGACAGGGAGAGAGGAACAGTATACAAGGAGGGACAAAGACAGGAACGGAGACATGGTCGACTCACCAACAGTGGAGTAACCGTCACCCTGGTTCCTGGTGACCAACGTGGCTGGGAGAGGCAGAGAGACAGGGAGAGAGGAATAGATATACAAGGAGGGACAGAGACAGGAACAGAGACATAGTCGACTCACCAACAGTGGAGTAACCGTCACCCTGGTTCCTGGTGACCAACGTGGCTGGGAGAGGCAGAGATACAGGGAGAGAGGAACAGATATACAAGGAGGGACAGAGACAGGAACAGAGACATAGTCGACTCACCAACAGTGGAGTAACCGTCACCCTGGTTCCTGGCGTCCAAAGTGGCTTCGCCAATCTTGGGATGGAAGCGCATATGCTGCACCTGCAGGTACTTGAGGCTGTTCTTCTCATACGTCTTGCCTGTGATGGCCATCGTGGTGCTAAGGTCCACTGCAACATGCCAGCACATCCTCCTCACCTACTGCGCTCATGGACCACCACTACCTTGGCATTTACCATCAGCACTGTCTCATCCAATAATGAACGTGAAGTTTGTTTCAGGTTGACGTCTTTCAACACTACTGCTATATATCATACATATATACAGTTTGTTACATCCTTGTGTACGTTATCACTTGGTCAAATGTGTGATACATTATCAAAGCACTTAGCTACCTAAACAGGTGTCCTAAAAAAATAAGTACTATATGTATGGTTTCAAAATACATTTAGACATTATAGCTATATTTGAGTTCGAACACAGAATTAGGTCACTGCAAAGCTCCTGTATGCAATGTATGGTCCACTCCACTCAGAGCCACTGAAACATCCTGATTCGCACTTCCCCACTTATGAGTCATGTACTCCACTTATCTGTTTCTGACTGCCGGTTAGGAGACAAATGGGAACACAAAAAGTTTTTTTTGCAAAACTTACTGTTTAGGATTTGGTGCATCGTTCACTCCAGGTGCCAATTTATGTGGCTTATTAAACTTATAGGAAGTGCAACCTTAGAAAAGACTTGAGAAGCCCAACCAAGAAGTGCGCATGCGCTGATTGGTTGTGGATGTGTAGGCAAAGGTCACAATGTCCCCTTCTCAACTCCTCAACCAATGAAGAGGCGGGGAGGTGCGCATTATAGAGTTATTTTATTTCCGCAATTCCATGCTCTCTTAACCTGTCCTATAGTGCGTGGACTGAAAATATTTTTCAATTTTCTTAACGCTAAGGATACGCAGGAATATTTTTTTTATCTATGAACGATCTACAATGTATTTTTAAAAATATTATTCAACAAACTGTTTTTAATGATGCAAAACGTGTTTAAGTCGTATTTTATTCCGCTGAAAAGCACTGAGAATTACTTTTTCCAAAGTATTATCCGTTTGCATACTAGACAAAGTCTGGGAAAGTTACTCGGTATGAACATTACAAATCAGTAGCTTATGAAGTTAAAAACCTCTGTCTTGTAGATCCAATAGAATAAATATTGTTATTGTAAGATTTTTTTAAAAGTATTCAACCGAACCTTTTATAAAACCGATAAAGGTTTATAAATAAGTGAATTCATTGACATAAAATTTCACGAATAAAAATTACTGAGACTCGCTTTTAAACGTGATATAACTAAAATTGTTAAATTTATCAATCGCTCTTCCAATCCGTTCAGTGAAAAAAAAGTGTGTATATATATATATACTGGTAAGAAGNTGTGTGTATATATATATATATATATATATATACTGGTAAGAAGTACTTATAGATGATCCCGCCATTCTGACCCAATGTTCTTTACTTCACTTACGATTTATACATTTCTTTGTAAAAAGTGATGTAATTGTTCGTATCTTTATACTAAATAATACGTTAAAATGCGTCAAATTCCACTCAATGTGCGTGGTAGTTCATTGTAGTGTACTCTCAGGCGTAGCAGGCTCTAACCAAAATAGTTTCTTACTAAGTTAACATTTACGCATTAAAACATTTCCATTTTAAAAGTATGTATTGATTTCTAGCCATTTGAACCCGGACTTACTAAGTAGGCATTACAATTCTCAAGATGATTAATTTCCTTTTAAGACCTTTTTTTAAATGCATCGATATATCGCATATTATTTCATTCCGCACGCTTTTCACGTTCATTTTTGTGACATGTAAGCTCATCAAGTGAGGAAACAAACTTCGCAATCTGTGAACTTACCTAGAGAGAGGTTAAAAGTTCCCTCGTTAATGAAGGTCAACTTATTAAGGCCCATGTTGGTACGGAAGTAGCCTTCGATGTAAAGTTTCGGGAAATCTATATCTAAATTGATCTTCATTTTGTTGTCTTCAATCTTGGACCTGAAACAACAGCATGGTTAGTAAACTTTGCAAAACATGATTTATTATTATGATAATCGCCAATGTAAAACTCATAAATGTTTATATATTATTATAATTGTATGACCCCTAATTTTTGCACGTGTTTCTTATTTTCCGTATTTCCCACTTCTAGAGACATAGCATTTCACGTTAGCGGGTCTCCTATGACAAAAGTGATAACTGACATATATTTCCATGACAACTTGCGTGTTGCCAAATAACAACTCGAAACGGTTGGGTCTCTACCTATTAATCGTGACAATATATCACCAGTGAAGATGTGTGTAACCGTTCCAGGAACTTTCGTGACACCCGTCCCTCCATTATACTTGGATAGCAGCAACTTTTCTCTCCCACGTTCAGTCCCCCAACCGACCTTACGCAAGCCAAATCAACCAAATATAGAATGANACACTTGGCTAGCAGCAACTTTTCTCTCCCACGTTCAGTCCCCCAACCGACCTTACGCAAGCCAAATCAACCAAATATAGAATGACACCTTCGTGCATACAAACACATGCCCGTATACATACGCGTTTGTGTGCCATCTTGTACAGAGCGCAAGTGAGTAATATTGATAAGCAACTGCTGAAAGTCTATAATAATAAAAGAATTAAGGCGTGTATCTGTGTATGTGTGTCTTCGACATTATAAAGTGTTTCGTATGGGTCACTCATGCTTTTAGAGCTGGAGGCAAAACCCGGATACATCACAAAGTTTACAAAAAATTATTGAAATTCTACATTAAGTGACTGGGCAATGAGTAAGTAAACTAGTATTTGCAGCCATTGACCAATCTGACACAGCCCTCAGACAAAATTCATATAATTAATTGCGTTTTCATACAATTTTCCATAAAATTTCTATACCCGAAATCGTTATAAGTTTAAGACAGTGGTATATTAATAAGCGTATCAGAAGTTAACATAACGGGGGTGTCTTATTTCTTGAACTCGGCCATTTTCTTGATACTACTAGATGAAGTAATAGAATGTGAAATAGAATCCCAACGTGCCTTGCAATTTGCGACACATGCTTCGTTAATGTCAATATCGCTTTCATCGTCAACACTGCTGTTAGAGTCGTCAAGAAGTCTGTGTTTTAGAACAAGTGGTTTTAATAAAGATGTAATACTGAACAGCTATCCCTGTTCCGTGTTATTGTTCCGTTTAATGTTCACGCCTCTATTCAACTTGAATTTTCCAATTACACTATTTCTTCCGCACTTAAACCAATTGTTCGTGACGAATGTTTTGGGGTGTGGAGCCGGGGGGGGAGGGTTTAGGGCGACAAATGGCAAGGCCACCACGTGTACAATTTTATATGAATGGGGGAGGTTACTTGATATTTAGCTATTTTACACTCCAGCTTTGTGTGATCTGGCCATTTATAAGTTTTTTAATACGTGTTTAAACACGTTCCTCCCTTCCTCAGCAGAACAAGATCACACTGGCATTGACGGCTTTTCTTTACAAGCAAGGTTTCCTCCCCTATTTTGTATTCTGCGGTGGTTGGTGGAGAGGAACGGAGTGAAAATAAAATATATGTGTTTGGGAAAGGGTGAATGTGGGAGGAAATGGAAAAGCTGCCACCGTAGAAGTGGAACAATGGAGCGTGTGTTAGGGAAAGTCCCGTATCATCCCACAAGCGTGTGGAAAAAATTAATACTCTTTGAAAAAAAAACATTTCTTTTCACATACTCANAGTCCCGTATCATCCCACAAGCGTGTGGAAAAAATTAATACTCTTTGAAAAAAAAACATTTCTTTTCACATACTCAATAAAACGGTGTCAAAACCATAAAAATATTATCTTCTGATTTGTTTTAACAACCGTTTAACATTCAATTATGGCTTTGTATAGAACACATTTCCCATAAAATAGCAATTATTGCAATTTAAATACCTGCGTTTAATTACAAACTNTATGGCTTTGTATAGAACACATTTCCCATAAAATAGCAATTATTGCAATTTAAATACCTGCGTTTAATTACAAACTTAATACATTTTTTTCCCCGAGAATTAGGATACCTTAAGTAGCAATGGTATTTTACTGGGGATGCATTATTACATACATTTTTGAATAAATAATACAAAGAAAAACACTCAAAGCCAATTAACAGACGAGAAAACCACGTCTTGTATAATGTGTACGGGAAGTGTGTAAGTTGTCGCAGTGCGGTTTACCTGACGTTCTTCACCTCGGCAGACTCCACGTTGTGCATGAAGCTGAGAGCCAATGATATGCCGGCGTTGGAATTAAAGGTCAGCGCCCTCGTGAAACTCACATCGCCCAGCCTGATCTTCTGCAGAGAGGGAAGTTGGACCTCAGGCTCGCCTGTGGAAACCCAGCACTTGGAGTATGGAAAGAAAGAAGGGTCACTGTGGAGAGGGAGGCAGTCTCAGTAGAAGCTGCCCTGGTACCAGAGGTGGCATGTCATGTATCTGTAGACGTTCATACTTTACGTCTATTCAATAAAGTTGCAAGTCACTAAAAAATGTTGTGCTGTATTTTTTACGGGTAAAAATAAATTATTTTATAGTAAAGTGAGTGCGAAGGCAGTAACGAGTATCTGTCAAATCTGACATAAATATTTTGAAAGCTACAATTTATCCAGTTCTACGGGTGTGAAGGTATGAACATGAACTTGCAACTATCTCCCCACCGAATACAGAAAAATGTTGTGACGCTCCTCAAATATGGAAATATTAAAAGCCCTCGAATAATAAAACATTTCAGCAAGTCAATCCCTAAATTTATTTTGGTTTCAAATTGTTTTTGAGTACCGACACTCATTAACTACGTCAAAAGTTCCCAAAACTACAGCAAACAGAACCTAGAATCTTGGAATCTAGTAAAAATATTTAAACAAAAAATATACTACGAAAATAATTATAAACGTTTTAGTAATATTTTGAATACAAAACAATAAGGACTATTTTGAGTACATAACTGCAACGTAAGTTGGCCTTCTGACTACGCCACGTGGATGTTCATAAATATACAGTATAGTCTATTCGTGGTATTTTCGCACTTTTTGAATCAAACCTCAGAAAAACTACCCCATGTATGACGTGCCTGAGTATTTCCTATATATGCTATGTATCTCACGCGTTTTATACTTATGTTAATATAAAAGTGTTTTAGCAGGGTCAGTTGTAATTTTACATATATTTATTCTACAAATTATAATATTTTACTTATAATTAAAGTAATTAAAAATGTAGTTAAAATAGGTATTTTGGTAATGCCTAGTACGAAATAATTTTAATGGGAGTATTATTAAACTGAGTGCGCACGAATGNTAAAATAGGTATTTTGGTAATGCCTAGTACGAAATAATTTTAATGGGAGTATTATTAAACTGAGTGCGCACGAATGCGGTGCGTATTTTCTTTGGTGCAATTATCTAGACCAAGTTAAGCTTTGTGTCCGTGAGGCGGAAGAATAGCTTGAANTAAAATAGGTATTTTGGTAATGCCTAGTACGAAATAATTTTAATGGGAGTATTATTAAACTGAGTGCGCACGAATGAGGTGCGTATTTTCTTTGGTGCAATTATCTAGACCAAGTTAAGCTTTGTGTCCGTGAGGCGGAAGAATAGCTTGAAANGGTGCGTATTTTCTTTGGTGCAATTATCTAGACCAAGTTAAGCTTTGTGTCCGTGAGGCGGAAGAATAGCTTGAAAATATAACTTTAGCAGGACTTCAAACAAGTTGGCAGTAACCATGAATAGGCTGTGAAAAAAGTATTATTTTTAATATTCTCAATATTTGTAATATGTGCATAACTGCAAAACACTTTTAAGAATCGTTACACAAACATATACAGTTATCACTTTCTCGACAATTCTTAATTTGTTTTAAAAATTAAACTGTTACCATGGTAGTTTTCTTACAATTTCATTACAACATAAATGGGTAGCCGGTGAATGTCCTACAAATATGAGTTCCCACGGAAAATATTGCACGTCATATTTATAATGCTTTTAACGTTGAAGCTATTAGGCATGTGATAACCAGGCGTTTCCTGTCCATAATGCAAAATACACGTACATCCAGGTAATGTCTTTAAGGGGATTGTCTACCAGTGCGCCATTCCTGTGCTTGCTTGGAGGCGAGTGCCTCTCTTATAAAAAAATATTATTAGACATTTAATTAAACAAGATACTATAAAAAATTGCACATCTGGCACCAGCGTTCTAAGGCTATTAGCCATTTTTAAGTTGTTCTGTTAGAAACAAAAATTTGCATTACTGAATTTTAAAACATGTTATCTATTGAATCCGCTTCCTTGTGTGCGAGGTCTGGCCTGACAAGTTATTTGAGGAAATTTTTTTTATAATAATTGATTAACGTGTATCAATGTTAACTTTCATGTGTACAGGATAAACCTTTACATAGAAGCTATAACATTAGCACCGCTGTGCACTGGAACCTTCTGGTTACAGTCCGAGCCTCGGCATGAACACTGCATCGCTGCACACCAGGTGAGTTCCAATGTGCACTTTATTAAATATAAAACATCATTTGAAGCAAGCTAGTATAAGCAGCTTGATTCAAGCTTGGAGCAAACCTGCCATGAGAAGACTGTTAGCTTGCAGCAAGCTCGTTGGGCAAGCCAGCAGTCTTGAAGCAAGCATGAACTAACTAGTCCCCACGTGTTTAGCTTCCAGTATAATTCAAGTCATTTGGAAGATGGTCATTAGAAAGTATTTGCCCCAGACGTGGTAAGTTATGCTTTAATCAAGCCTGTATCACACATGGTAGCTTTCTCGGTGGAAAATCCAAGTGAAATAGCACCTTTACTGGCAGACGACATGCAATCTGAATTGTGGCGTACACGCATGTCCCTCTATGAACACCTCCACAGCTGCAAAGTGATCACGTGGAGTGTGTTACACGTTGCCTTTGTACCAGGCTCTGAAACGTTTTATTTTAAATTTATGAATTAATTCTCTAGAAAAGGTGGAATTTATAACTCAAGGTGGCTACTTTAAATTACGTTGATGCACTTATTAATAAACCGTCGTTACTGAAAGCCAAATATTATGTCTCAACGGCACGAAATTTAACATCAAATATAGGCCTATCTGAGAGATGTTTCAACAACCGCACATCAATGTTCCGTTAACATTAATTTAACTTTCAGACAGTCATCAAAATCCTGTTTGTTAACGTCTGAACAAACAAACTATTGCGCGTACATTTGAGGGTTTTTGAATTTACACTTAGGCGTAATATGTTTTTCAGTTATTATTCGTGAACAACTGTCGAAGTTTGTGCACCGATTTTTTTTATCGATTCAGCGTTTTCTCGTAAATATATTACAATTTAATGTTATCTGAAAGCGAGTTAATGTAATTGTGTATTACAGGCGTGTATAAGCATACTTCATACAGTTTACGTACCCGTCAGAAGATGAGGAATCAAGTCTTGGAATTTCTTCTTGAGACATTCGTCGATCTTCGGATCTGCCCTGGAACATAGCTGCAGATACTCCGCTGTGAACAAAATAATAATATGAAGTTTAAACAATTACTCGTTCAGCAGGAACAAGAACATATGGCACTGAAATTTCGGTACAAGACAACCTCTCCAGTCGAGGAGGTTTTTTTATTTTCTTAATATTACTACATTTATTTTCAATGTAAATGTTGTCTGCATGAGAATATCCCAGAGCGGTGCAGTGGGGTTTCACAGATGCACAACTCTCCAACCCAAACAACCCTTACAATGAGACGAAACTCTCCTCCAAATGTGTTAAAACTGAAATAACGCCAGAATTGTTTTAAATACATTTTGTTTGAATTTATTCACATCGTTTCTAAAACTATGATTAAACAGAGCCCTCGTCCCATGAAACGAGCCAAATATCCAGCCCCGCACTGGCGCAAGGAGGCAATGAGACAACCNNACACACTGAAATAAATATAAACAGAACGCCTGAGTCCTCTTGTGGCAGTCTATAGTGATAACGACTTAGCAATATATTAATACAACTGAGTATTCCCAAGTGCCGTGAGCCCCATGGTGTCTGTATCCGACGTAAACCGGACATCACTTCTGCACGAAGTTCTCAACTCACTGCTCGTGATTACCCGCTTGGGAGCAACTCACACTTAGCGAGCAGAACTAACAATTTAGGTAATTGACGATGTAGTAGTTGAAGTCAACTGTATCTCATTAAAAGTAGCAATGTATTTTTCAATTAAAATTAGCCAAATTTACTTTATGGAGTTTTACTAAAGTTATAAATATTTCCATAAATAATCTATTATACGGAATAGCTTCAATTATGCGTAGTTGTGTGGAGAATAATTTCTAGTCACGCACAAAATGCAATGAAAAAGTTAAAATTTAACTAACCTGAGATTAGCACACGCGTATTTTGAGGTCTTTGAACTCGCCGTACCTCACGTCTTAGCCCGCCTCTCGAGCAAACTTCTACAACCCGGAAATTAACTCGTCGTTTGTAAAGCAGCGGCGTTTCTTAAGAAAAAAGACATGCTTGGTCAATATACGAGTTCGGTCACGCAACCTGTTGATGACTCAGCTCCGTAGAGGTCAGTGAACTTGCCAGGCGAAAGCCAGTCTGACAGGAGGAGGAGAGTACCAGCGATATGGCGGTCGGAGACAACTCCTCGGTACTGCTGCTCATTGCCTTGAGACGGAGGCGTACTCAAAAAAATATCTGACTAGCTACATGGCTTGGGGAAAACCATGATCATAACAACCATCACGTATGTATGGTATGTTTGTACACTACATCACCAAAAACCGTTTATTCGCTGCTGTGAACGCTTTAAAGTATATGAAGCCACGTATTGTAAGACATCAATAGACGAACTCTCATAAAAATATGTTATTAATACGGGAGACCGGGACTAGTTGCAACAGGGGTAGGTTGCAACATTGCTCATAACCGCGCACTCTTCGATGCGATAGTGGCACCACTCAGCAGGGTAGTTGGTACTAAGTGGCAGCCATCTTGCGCCAAACTCCTGGGCGCGTTTACAGACCGATTCGGAGCGCAGAGAGGAATAACCTATTTTCGTACATAAAAGTAATTTGTGCAGCGTTAAGCTTCAGTTATTGTGGTTTTTAGTGGTTTGAGGTAAATAATGCAACATTTTTTGTAATGAATAGTTCAAGCCTTCGTACTTATTAGTGTTGAATAGCGATTACGTATCTACAAAGGTAGGAGTCATTAATTCTGTTAAATACTGCAAGTACTGTATTGGGGTAAGTTGCAACTTGCCTCAACTGTGTTTCAACTTACCCCAAGTCCTTGAACTTATTTTGTTTTTTTATTTTAAAGAGTTGTATCGCCTAACGTATTACTTGATTCGTGTAACATTACTCATTTAACTTAATTACGTAAACTACACAATAATAATTTCCTTTTAAAAATAGGCCTGATAATGCTTATTAAACTACGAATATTACATTGTTAAAGGAAGCAGTGAATAACAATAAATTATTTATATAATTGGTTTCTATCTCATTGAAAATGCGGAAGTACAAAAAGGAAAACATAAGGAGAGAAGTCTCCGTCAGATATAATGAAGACAGCAACCAAACTAGTAATGGAGAATCCTAATTCACGTTAGTATTCAGTTCAAAAAATTGCATATTTATTTTGTATATATTTCTCTCCACTGTGATGATATATACAGAAACTTAAGAAAAGGAACTTCTGCGTAATAAGAGAACAGGAAGCACCCAACACTGTTAGCGCCGGCTACCAGCAACCGCGTCGAGTTGTCACCGCAGAACAAGAAAGCCAATTGTGTGAATACCTCCAGCGAAGTTCTCAAATTGTGTTTGGCCTCCACCAAAAGAGGTGCGTAAACTTTCTTATGAATGTGGTGCATCATTTGGTGTAAATGTTCTCGATTAATGGAAATCTCACAAGTGTGCTGGTCCAGATTGGTTGACTGCTTTCATGATGCACAACCTAGAACTTTCCATTAGACAAGCTGAGTCTACAAGCTTGGCAAAGTGCACTTCATCTTATAAGACAAATGTCTCCTAATTTTACGAAAAACTTTCAGATGTGCTCAGCAGCGATAAAATCCCACCTTCACGTATATTCAACGTGGATGAGACAGAGGTGTCTACTGTTATGAATCCTAGTGACATAAAAGCCGTAAAAGGGATGAAACTAATAGGATCTGTAACTTCAGCAGAAAGAGGAGAAATGATCACAGTAACAACTGCGATAAGCGCAATTTGAAATGTATTATCACCCATGTTTATATTACCTCGGAAAAAGTTCAGGGATCCTTTCGTACGAGATGGGCCGGGAAGCTGCAAAGAAACTGCAACTAAATCAGGCTGGCAAACTGAGGAAACCTTCTTGACTTTCATAAAGCATTGCATTGAACAGACTTCGCCATGTCTTACCAATCCTGTACTCCTACTCCTGGACAACCATTCTTCTCACATCAGCTGTTCTGTTTTGGACCTGTGCAAAGCAAGTGGCGTAATTCTCTTATCATTCCCGCCTCATTGTTCACATCGCCTTCAACTCTGGGATAAGTCCGTCTATGGCGCGTTTAAGAAACTACGTGGAACAGGTATTAACGCTTGGTTGGCAACTAACACAGAACAAACAATCACAATATTCCACATTTCAGAAATTGTCAAAACAATTTTCTGCATTTCTGCAATTGATGAACGTGTTCTGAATGCTCATGTCCGTAAGGGCAAGTAGTCAATGAGATTGTACACCAGCAGAGTGATGAAGAGAAAAGACCCCTGGACCTAAACAATATCTCAGTTCCAAGTACAAGTGGGTTTAGTCCAGAGATAGTACATCAATTTCCAAAAGCACCCAAGAGAAATGAAAACCCTCACAGACGACTGAAGAGAAGAAGAACTGCCATCCTCACAAACACTTCGGAAAAGAACGCTATTGAAGAAGAAAAGCGTTCCACAGATGAGAAGAAGCCAGAAAAATTGAAGCACAAGCATATAAAGATGCGAAGATAACAAGCAAGAAAAATGTGTCCAAGGAAAAAGAAAAATCCAAAGGACAAGTCATCAAAAAGAAAAATGTGCATAGGAAGATAGAATTCCACAAAAGCAGCTCTGGTGAGATATGCAACTTGCTGTGCTCACATGTGCGTGTAGCTGCAAACTCCAGGCGCTATCTTGCCTTAATTCAAATAAACTTTAAAAAATGCTAGATGAATTTTCCGAGAATTTTGCTACAAGGACGTTTTGTTCATTTTAGACCATATTGCTGTTTTGAATTTCGGAATGTTATTCAAAAACACCTTGCATATTTACTTTATATAATTTAGAAGATAATGTAAAAGGAACTTGAATAATAAGTATCTTCATCATAAATAAATATTTTACTCGTTCGTTACATTCTACAAGATACGTCACTTTAAAAACTAAAGGAATAGTTAATTTACACAACACGTTTTAACAATCATGCAAAAAATTTCCTTAATACTTGAGCTATACATTTCTAGCTATACATTTCTAGCATTACATAAAAACCCATAAATAAATATAATACACGAGTCAAAAATGTCACAGATATTTTCTTCCAAGTTTTCTCTTATTTGAAATTTTATACGCCCTGAATGTAAAACCAAAGGTAAGTATACTCCTCCAAATGTACTTATATAAATATTACTAAAATATGCAACAGCTGTTCTGGAAGTAACTCTGCGCCGATCCTGTGGAGGATATTCTATGGCACACACGCTTGAGGAAAGTCTGGGGCGTGCTTTGTTTGCGCGAGTTAAGAAAACGCGAGAACTTGTCCTTTTTTTGTTGGCCTAAAAAAAAATCGTCTCTAGTGTATATTAAAATGGCGGTTGACAAGGATGTACGAATGATCGCTATTAACTTGTATGTCAAGTTATGCAAAAGTGACGAGGATGAGTTTGAGATTATTGAGCAGGCGTACGGCGAAGGTGCGACGGGCCGATTGGCCGTATTCAAGTGGAATGTGCAGGATGAACCGAGAAGTAGGCGCTTAGCAACACCTGTGAAAATGAGAATATTGTGAAAGCAGAGACAGTGTTGAAAGAAAAAGAACGGCGTGTATCGATTCGTGAATCGTCAGCTGAACTGAATGTTGGTGTAGCAGAATGGCACGAAGNTATATATTTCTCTCCACTGTGATGATATATACAGAAACTTAAGAAAAGGAACTTCTGCGTAATAAGAGAACAGGAACTGCCAACACTGTTAGCGCCGGCTACCAGCAACCGCGTCGTGTTGTCACCGCAGAACAAGAAAGCCAATTGTGTGAATACCTCCAGCGAAGTTCTCTAATTGTGTTTGGCCTCCACCAAAAGAGGTGCGTAAACTTTCTTATGAATGTGGTGCATCATTTGGTGTAAATGTTCTCGATTAATGGAAATCTCACAAGTGTGCTGGTCCAGATTGGTTGACTGCTTTCATGATGCACAACCTAGAACTTTCCATTAGACAAGCTGAGCTACAAGCTTGGCAAGGTGCACTTCATCTTATAAGACAAATGTCTCCTAATTTTACGAAAAACTTTCAGATGTGCTCAGCAGCGATAAAATCCCACCTTCACGTATATTCAACGTGGATGAGACAGAGGTGTCTACTGTTATGAATCCTAGTGACATAAAAGCCGTAAAAGGGATGAAACTAATAGGATCTGTAACTTCAGCATAAAGAGGAGAAATGATCACAGTAACAACTGTGATAAGCGCAATTTGAAATGTCTTATCACCCATGTTTATATTACCTCGGAAAAAGTTCAGGGATCCTTTCGTACGAGATGGGCCGGGAAGCTGCAAAGGAACTGCAACTAAATCAGGCTGGCAAACTGAGGAAACCTTATTGACTTTCATAAAGCATTGCATTGAACAGACTTCGCCATGTCTTACCAATCCTGTACTCCTACTCCTGGAGAACCATTCTTCTCACATCAGCTGTTCTGTTTTGGACCTGTGCAAAGCAAGTGGCGTAGTTCTCGTATCATTCCCGCCTCATTGTTCACATCGCCTTCAACCCTTGTATGCGTCCGTCTATGGCGCGTTTAACAAACTACGTGGAACAGGTATTAACGCTTGGTTGGAAACTAACACAGAACAAACAATCACAATATTCCACATTTCAGAAATTGTAAAAACAATTTTCTGCATTTCTGCAATTGATGAACGTGTTCTGAATGCTCATGTCCGTAAGGGCAAGTAGTCAATGAGATTGTACACCAGCAGAGTGATGAAGAGAAAAGACCCCTGGACCTAAACAATATCTCAGTTCCAAGTACAAGTGGGTTTAGTCCAGAGATAGTACATCAATTTCCAAAAGCACCCAAGAGAAATGAAAACCCTCACAGACGACTGAAGAGAAGAAGAACTGCCATCCTCACAAACACTTCGGAAAAGAACGCTATTGAAGAAGAAAAGCGTTCCACAGATGAGAAGAAGCCAGAAAAAGTGAAGCACAAGCATATAAAGATGCAAAGATAACAAGCAAGAAAAATGTGTCTAAGGAAAAAGAAAAATCCAAATGACAAGTCATCAAAAAGAAAAATGTGCATAGGAAGATAGAATTCCACAAAAGCAGCTCTGGTGAGATATGCAACTTGCTGTACTCACATGTGCGTGTAGCTGCAAACTCCAGGCGCTATCTTGCCTTAATTCAAATAAACTTTAAAAAATGCTAGATGAATTTTCCGAGAATTTTGCTACAAGGACGTTTTGTTCATTTTAGACCATATTGCTGTTTTGAATTTCGGAATGTTATTCAAAAACACCTTGCATATTTACTTTATATAATTTAGAAGATAATGTAATAGGAACTTGAATAATAAGTGTCTTCATCATAAATAAATATTTTACTCGTTCGTTATATTCTACAAGATACGTCACTTTAAAAACTAAAGGAATAGTTAATTTACACAACACGTTTTAACAATCATGCAAAAAATTTCCTTAATACTTGAGCTATACATTTCTAGCTATACATTTCTAGCATTACATAAAAACCCATAAATAAATATAATACACGAGTCAAAAATGTCACAGATATTTTCTTCCTAGTTTTCTCTTATTTGAAATTGTATACCCCCTGAATGTAAAACCAAAGGTAAGTATACTCCTCCAAATGTACTTATATAAATATTACTAAAATATGCAACAGCGGTTCTGGAAGTAACTCTGCGCCGATCCTGTGGAGGATATTCTATGGCACACACGCTTGAGGAAAGTCTGGGGCGTGCTTTGTTTGCGCGAGTTAAGAAAACGCGAGAACTTGTCCTTTTTTTGTTGGCTAAAAAAAAATCGTCTCTAGTGTATATTAAAATGGCGGTTGACAAGGATGTACGAATGATCGCTATTAACTTGTATGTCAAGTTATGCAAAAGTGACGAGGATGAGTTTGAGATTATTGAGCAGGCGTACGGCGAAGGTGCGACGGGCCGATTGGCCGTATTCAAGTGGAATGTGCAGGATGAACCGAGAAGTAAGCGCTTAGCAACACCTGTGAAAATGAGAATATTGTGAAAGCAGAGACAGTGTTGGAAGAAAAAGAACGGCGTGTATCGATTCGTGAATCGTCAGCTGAACTGAATGTTGGTGTAGCAGAATGGCACGAAGNGAAGAAAAAGAACGGCGTGTATCGATTCGTGAATCGTCAGCTGAACTGAATGTTGGTGTAGCAGAATGGCACGAAGTTAAGAATCACCTGAAAATTACTTGTGAATTTCTGAGTCGGTGGCTCATAACATCGAGGTCTTGAAGAGTCGATGAGGAGGAAACGAGATCGATAAGTAGCTGCGCTGGAATGCAAGGACGGGGAGAACGGGAAATCCCCGAGAAAACCCGCCGACCAGTGGTATCGTCCGGCACGATTCTCACAAGCGAAATATGTGAGTGACCCCGTCAGGAATCGAACCCGGTCCGCCTAGGTGGGAGATTAAGTTATCTCGAAGTTTGTTTAACTTTTGGGCTGATGTGATATTCTGACATAAAATATTGACGTGATGGCCACTTTGAATATAAGTGTGTGGTATTACAATGTCATAGATGTCAAGCGTGAATATANTGATGGCCACTTTGAATATAAGTGTGTGGTATTACAATGTCATAGATGTCAAGCGTGAATATAAGTGTGTGGTATTCCAATGTCATAGATGTCAAGAGTGAATATATAAGTGTGTGGTATTACAATGTCATAGATGTCAAGCGTGAATATATAAGTGTGTGGTATTACAATGTCATAGATGTCAAGCGTGAATTTACTGAATGTATGCCGAATTTGGCGCTAACTGGTTGAGCCTATTCCGAGATACGATGTAAGAAACGTTATGTGTTCAGGTGGCGTTATCTTCAAAGATGTCAGACCAAAGAGGAGATTAGTCCTTGAATTTAATGCTGACGTTTTCTATTAACTTTTCAAATTAGGTTACTCTAGAGAGAATGGTTCCTGAAATATGACGCAGCGCTCTAAACTTTTAAATGGCCGTCGTTTTAAAAATTATTTTCATACATGGTCCAATACGATAACACTCGAGAGTGTTTGCAACAAGTGTGGTGAAAATATAANTTTAAAAATTATTTTCATACATGGTCCAATACGATAACACTCGAGAGTGTTTGCAACAAGTGTGGTGAAAATATAAGCTGCACATGGCGCACGCAGACATACTGGAGAATGAGCTCTAACTTTCCTGCGGGAAGTAACCTAAAAACAAACGTGTTTATCTGCTCGGTTACTCATTTTCTAACTGCTGAAGTCCCACCCGCNTTTAAAAATTATTTTCATACATGGTCCAATACGATAACACTCGAGAGTGTTTGCAACAAGTGTGGTGAAAATATAAACTGCACATGGCGCACGCAGACATACTGGAGAATGAGCTCTAACTTTCTTGCGGGAAGTAACCTAAAAACAAACGTGTTTATCTGCTCGGTTACTCATTTTCTAACTGCTGAAGTCCCACCCGCNCTGCGGGAAGTAACCTAAAAACAAACGTGTTTATCTGCTCGGTTACTCATTTTCTAACTGCTGAAGTCCCACCCGCAGAAAGCGCAGTTAAGGTTATTTCTACTCAGGTTGGGAAGTTCAATGTTAAATGTTTGGCAAAAAAACATTTTTGCTATTAGGTAAGCGCTAGTGTCGCATGTGAGCCAGATTTTTCTGTTTTCTACGTTAAAAAACAGTATGATTGAAATAAACGTGAATGAAATATAAAATAACTTCATAACGAAGTAAAACCATTATCTTTATAATTCACGTAGATTAAAACTGTATTCTAATGTGGCCTCTTTGGAACACTGCACACCTAGTGGTGGAAATGTTCCCTATGACAAACTCCCCCATAATAAATCTCGTATTATTGCTAACCTGAGCAGAATTAACATTAAGCCGTGGGCTGCTGAAGCAGGCGTGCAAAATAAATGAAATAAGAGAGCAGTGNTAACCTGAGCAGAATTAACATTAAGCCGTGGGCTGCTGAAGCAGGCGTGCAAAATAAATGAAATAAGAGAGCAGTGACCAATGAAGGAGCAGGCGTCACAGCGTCTCTGATTAGAGGACGGTCTGTGAATATTAATGAGGAGAGAGAGGACTNTAACCTGAGCAGAATTAACATTAAGCCGTGGGCTGCTGAAGCAGGCGTGCAAAATAAATGAAATAAGAGAGCAGTGGCCAATGAAGGAGCAGGCGTCACAGCGTCTCTGATTAGAGGACGGGCTGTGAATATTAATGAGGAGAGAGAGGACTNGCCAATGAAGGAGCAGGCGTCACAGCGTCTCTGATTAGAGGACGGTCTGTGAATATTAATGAGGAGAGAGAGGACTGGTACGCGTGGAGACTTGCCAACCGACGGCAATCCAGTCACACAGCTTACCTCTCTCCCCGCCCCGTTTGCAAAAAAAAATTGTACCGTTATTCTCTTCATGTCTCTCGTCTTCTCCGAGCAAAATTCCCTAGATATTTAGAGATGCTGTTGATGAGCCAAAAAAAAAACGTAGGTTCGATTCCGCCAACTGCAGAGGTGATAATTTCCCTTGCGCAGTTTCCTACAGTACGTTGAGTAAGTGGCGTGTGGTGAAGTGTTGCATGGTAAGCTGGTGCTTCCTCGGCAGCAGGAACCAGTAACCAGAGTGGAGCCGGGAGGAACTGAACGTATTGCGGCCACTCACGAGAGAGCGGCGAGGTGACTGATGTGTACTCTAGCAAAGATTAGTACACACACAGAAACTTGGCGTGTTTATTGGGCAACACGCTGCACTCAACAGTCCGTATGTACTCGAGCTCCAGTAAGTTGTGTATAGGCTGATGCTCCAGTTTTTCCTCTGACCAGGCAGCGCGGAATACAGTCCTCTTATTCCATGCAGGTCAGTTATTGGCTTGAATTCGTGCAGGGCGGGGCTTATTAACTGTGAGCCAATTGATAATTTATTGATTGGAAAAGGCCTCTTGACGTCCCCCGGTGTTATGCCTGTAGGCTTGTCAGGGAGCGGCTCATAAATAGGGACAGATGTTTTTCGCGAAAATATTTATGGCCATGCTAGATTTCAATATCCTACGTCCACAACCACAACTTCTTTTGGTTATTGGCCACGTGTCTACGTGAGGAGACATGTTCTTATTTGACTGAGCCAATCAGTATAAAGTACTCCGATACTGAACGTCCATGATTCGCGGGCAGTCTCTTGAGGCAGATGACATTTAAAAATCATCCAACCACGAAAGTGCATATGAACTAAAGTGTTTTGGAGTGCAACTGGTCTTGAAATCTTTTCGCAAAAACAACCTGACCCTACTTATAAACTAACTTATAACCTTACATAAACTAGCATCCATGCCTTACCTGGGATTCAAACTCAGAACCTNGTCTACGTGAGGAGACATGTTCTTATTTGACTGAGCCAATCAGTATAAAGTACTCCGATACTGAACGTCCATGATTTGCGGGCAGTCTCTTGAGGCAGATGACATTTAAAAATCATCCAACCACGAAAGTGCATATGAACTAAAGTGTTTTGGAGTGCAACTGGTCTTGAAATCTTTTCGCAAAAACAACCTGTCCCTACTTATAAACTAACTTATAACCTTACATAAACTAGCATCCATGCCTTACCTGGGATTCAAACTCAGAACCTNTCCCTACTTATAAACTAACTTATAACCTTACATAAACTAGCATCCATGCCTTACCTGGGATTCAAACTCAGAACCTCCCGTGCCCCATACCGACGGCGCACCAACCGACTGCGCCACGGAAGGTCTGCCATGATCCAATTATAAAATAAAATACACATGTGTTTGAAGTCTAGCTTGTCCTCAAATGAATCCGCGAAAATTCCGGGTATCTAACGGTTAGTAGGGACACCCAAATTTCGCGAAAAGATTTCACGGCCAGTTGTATTTAATGACACTTTTTCTGAATTCCATTTTTGTGATTTAATGTTCTAGGTGTCCAACGTTTTAAGTTCCTGCCTGCGAATGAAAGAAGAACCGTATCGGAGTTATCTCATTCTCATTGGTCAGTCAAGTAAGTAAATGTTATCTCAGACACACACGCCACCAATGATCAAAATAAAACTGCTCATATGCTCGTAGGGTGTTGAAATGTAGCATGTGCGGAAATATTTTTGCGTGTCCCTTACGTCTCGGTACAGCACAGAGCAAAACACAGCTTACCTTGCAACAAGCTGCTGCGTTGTATCCGCCTGCACTCGTTCACTTGACCGTTATTCCTATCACGTAGTTACTAGCGACGGGAAAATGTGGTTAATTCATTCTAGGACAAGTGGGACTTCAAAAACACGTGTATTTCTGTGTGTTTTCAATGCGCGCAGGTGAACTCTGAGCCAATAACCAACCTGCAAGGATACAAGCAGCTACTCTCGCGTCACCTGNTTTTCAATGCGCGCAGGTGAACTCTGAGCCAATAACCAACCTGCAAGGATACAAGCAGCTACTCTCGCGTCACCTGGTCTGAGGTATGGCTGGCTACACACTGCGGCAGCAGCCAATCAACAGAGAGCTGACGCTCGAAAATACACACGACTGTAGAGTCTAGTATACTTTTCTTTTAAAACGCGAGCTTTTCCTGTCCTTAGTGATGAGAGGCATTGTTCTTTTTTTAACTTAGTGTTTGTTTGAATTCGCAAGGTCTTGTTCGTTTCCGCCTCGATTTACATTCCGTAAAATTTTACTATGTGCAAATTTAATTTGTCTTTGTGACAGTAGCGAGTTGTAACTAGCGACGAATGAAATAGTTCAAACAGTAGAGCGTTGGTAACTAACAAAGGATTTGAAGAAGGCACGTGTCTTGTCCTCTTGGNTTTTCAATGCGCGCAGGTGAACTCTGAGCCAATAACCAACCTGCAAGGATACAAGCAGCTACTCTCGCGTCACCTGCTCTGAGGTATGGCTGGCTACACACTGCGGCAGCAGCCAATCAACAGAGAGCTGACGCTCGAAAATACACACGACTGTAGAGTCTAGTATACTTATCTTTTAAAACGCGAGCTTTTCCTGTCCTTAGTGATGAGAGGCATTGTTCTTTTTTTAACTTTGTGTTTGTTTGAATTCGCAAGGTCTTGTTCGTTTCCGCCTCGATTTACATTCCGTAAAATTTTACTATGTGCAAATTTAATTTGTCTTTGTGAGATTAGCGAGTTGTAACTAGCGACAAATGAAATAGTTCAAACAGTAGAGCGTTGGTAACTAACAAAGGATTTGAAGAAGGCACGTGTCTTGTCCTCTTGGNAAATGAAATAGTTCAAACAGTAGAGCGTTGGTAACTAACAAAGGATTTGAAGAAGGCACGTGTCTTGTCCTCTTGGCTACAGTGGGCATTCCAACGGCATTCGTGTCCTTGCTGTGAATCTATACAGAGGCAAAGTGACGTCATGATCTTGATGCACTGTTCTAGGTCACAAAGCCAAGTACGAGTCTTAGCTCGTTAGTTTGGACACAGACTTATTTAAANATCTTGATGCACTGTTCTAGGTCACAAAGCCAAGTACGAGTCTTAGCTCGTTAGTTTGGACACAGACTTATTTAAAAATTTCCAATCACTTCGTGAATAAGTTCTCACTGTGTATCAATACAAAAACCGTTTATAGTGTGTAAACAGTTAATCGACCACTTCTACGATCAAGCTTTGAAAAAAGCCACAGCCCTTACATGGGCACNTTTATAGTGTGTAAACAGTTAATCGACCACTTCTACGATCAAGCTTTGAAAAAAGCCACAGCCCTTACATGGGCACGACGTCTAGCATGCACCCTGTAAAGTTGGTAACAACGAGAGTAAAGTAGTCTCACGTCTTAATGTTCAATTAACAATTTTGGGTAAACATGAGTGAATATTGAAAGCATTTATTTTGTGCTCAGGTTTTTTAATGCATTTACAAGTGTAAAATGTAGCCAATTTGAAATTTTTTTAATTTTCGAATGATTTTTAAATGTTTCTTAAACATTGCTCGAATGATGTGATCAGGCCCTTGGCAATGATAATTTTACGCATAGAAATAAAATATAAAATAAGAAAAAAGTAGATCTTAAGCAGGTGTTTCAAAAGCGTTTAGTATACCGAGAATCGCACATGCCTGCATTATTTTCGTAATTAGTCCAGAACCAACTACTGCGTGAGAGGCCGCGTATTCGAACACTGGTCGAGCCATGGCTTTGTTTACAGATTAAATTAAGAGTTCATTGTGACGGATATCATCGCAAGCCCATTTCTCCCCTTCGTCAGACTACCGGCACTGAAACCACACAGCTTGATGTTTTACGTCGCACTGTCACGTGATAAAAGGCCAGGTATGACTAGAAGTATGAGGTCATAACAGGTGGACTTTACAATAATTTGTCGGCGACTGGCGCTAGTTGAATGAGTCGCCGTGTCGGTTGCGGGACGCGAACCATCAACAGTCCAGCCCAGTCACCANGGCGACTGGCGCTAGTTGAATGAGTCGCCGTGTCGGTTGCGGGACGCGAACCATCAACAGTCCAGCCCAGTCACCACCGCAGACAGTTTTGCCAACATAAATATGGGTGCTGAAGCTCTATTAAGTGATATTAATAAAACAAACGGAATGTCGTCGACATGACAGAAAAAAGTTACGATTTCTATTTTGAACATTTGCAAATAGATTTGCTTTTNGGCGACTGGCGCTAGTTGAATGAGTCGCCGTGTCGGTTGCGGGACGCGAACCATCAACAGTCCAGCCCAGTCACCATCGCAGACAGTTTTGCCAACATAAATATGGGTGCTGAAGCTCTAGTAAGTGATATTAATAAATCAAACGGAATGTCGTCGACATGACAGAAAAAAGTTACGATTTCTATTTTGAACATTTGCAAATAGATTTGCTTTTGNCAAACGGAATGTCGTCGACATGACAGAAAAAAGTTACGATTTCTATTTTGAACATTTGCAAATAGATTTGCTTTTGTTTAGTACAAAGTATAATGAGCTATATGATATTCACTTATCTTAGCGAAGCAAAGTATCACCTACCTGCCAATACAAAATCGAAAAACTCAAATCTGAGGACCCACGTATCCCAAATTAAGACTTAAATATAAACTTCCCTTTGCCAAATATGGTAAACTAATTACAATGATAAAGAGGTGACTCGCAACTTTGTACTGACGGAACGCTCCCGGAAAATATCATGAACATCAGTTGGTAAGATCGCCNTAAAGAGGTGACTCGCAACTTTGTACTGACGGAACGCTCCCGGAAAATATCATGAACATCAGTTGGTAAGATCGCCCATTGCACTTTCACATGGGTAGAAGAAGAGAGAGTGGGAGGAAAGGGAGAATGAAAGAATGTAGTGAGCTCGCTTCCACTTGATAATCCGATTAGAGACGACAGCCCATGAAAGCAACTCAAAGCAGCTCGTATAATGTTACTCAATGATTTGCATTTTCCTAGGNTAAAGAGGTGACTCGCAACTTTGTACTGACGGAACGCTCCCGGAAAATATCATGAACATCAGTTGGTAAGATCGCCTATTGCACTTTCACATGGGTACAAGAAGAGAGAGAGGGAGGAAAGGGAGAATGAAAGAATGTAGTGAGCTCGCTTCCACTTGATAATCCGATTAGAGACGACAGCCCATGAAAGCAACTCAAAGCAGCTCGTATAATGTTACTCAATGATTTGCATTTTCCTAGGCAACGGGTATGTACCGATGATATCGTTAGCTCATGGCATTGGACTCTTGCCTGAAGCAGCTGCATGTACGTAACTCGCCCAGGCTGACCTTGATTGCAGGCGGCGTTCACGTCTTCACCGACTGACTGATACCGCCCAAGTATTTAACATTTTTGGTCAATTAATGCGAGCACTTTCACCCCGCAAAACAAATCGAGGTCGACTTCCATACTAAAATGAGTTGTAAAAACGGCACGCTTATCCAGTTTCTTATCTGGAACTGTAACCAATCCTCGCAATGTGAATGTCAAGGTGTTTGCCTGTCGAATCTTAGAATGCTGTTCACACAAGGAACCGCTTGCATGGAAATATTTCGATATTTGAAGCCGAGAAGCGGCAGACGACCAAGGTTCACGCTGATGATCGTCTCAAGTTCCAGTCACCTCTGAGCGTCAGGCATTCAACTCGTCTGTATATTACCAACTCTTACAGTTGTTGCTACAAATACTTGGTGTAATGTTTGAAATAATCGCATATTAATATTTGTATTTACAGTATTTATTTTTTAGTCTGTGTAAGCATTCTGTCGAGCAGAGTGTTGTTCAATGTTGAATAACACAAAATGCCATTTCTACAGATTTTTCTCCTAATAAGGTAGATCGTTAATACTTACCGTAATTTCTTTTATATGCATGATTTTTAAAGACATTTTAGAGCGTTTTATTCGTCCCATAAGCGTTCATATCAAAATTCCAATTTTGGTTTCGCCATAAAAACTGCAGTCTTTTGCGGCGATAGTATGCCAAATAATGCGATCCACGGTACGAATAGTGTAAAAGTGATTCGACACTAATTAAACACGGATATTTATAATAACTTTTCCTTTTAAAAGGTTTTTAATAATACATTATATTTTTCACAGATAAATGCTGTATATATTCATTGTGACATCGGAAAAGTCACTTTTAGTATGAATCTCGTAGCATTATATGGGAATTAAAAAAATTAAAGATTTGGCAGTTAAATAATTTTAGCTCCAACTTGTAAAGAAGTTATAATATATATTTGACGTTTTATCTTCAATAACTCTAAACGTAATAAATATTTTCCTTTCAACTTTTCTGAAACGAACCGTAAAACAAGAAAACCACTAAACAAGAACAATGTATAATATTACATCGACAACAAAGCCATGCCGTAATAATGCCTCACTTCAGTCGGAGGCTAATGAGAATAGACAAGTCATTTGCCAAGCAGTCGATAATTTCCACAAGAAGACAGATTTAACCAACTCGTGCGCTTAAACTGAATGTTATTCCGCAGTTTTCTTCTGAACTGTTCGGCTGATTGTCTTCGCGCAGCGCACAGCCTTACTGGCAGATGCGACATAGATCGCTGTGCATAGAGGCGACGCATNGATTGCAGGCGGCGTTCACGTCTTCACCGACTGACTGATACCGCCCAAGTATTTAACATTTTTGGTCAATTAATGCCAGCACTTTCACCCCGCAAAACAAATCGAGGTCGACTTCCATACTAAAATGAGTTGTAAAAACGGCACGCTTATCCAGTTTCTTATCTGGAACTGTAACCAATCCTCGCAATGTGAATGTCAAGGTGTTTGCCTGTCGAATCTTAGAATGCTGTTCACACAAGGAACCGCTTGCATGGAAATATTTCGATATTTGAAGCCGAGAAGCGGCAGACGACCAAGGTTCACGCTGATGATCGTCTCAAGTTCCAGTCACCTCTGAGCGTTAGGCATTCAACTCGTCTGTATATTACCAACTCTTACACTTGTTGCTACAAATACTTGGTGTAATGTTTGAAATAATCGCATATTAATATTTGTATTTACAGTATTTATTTTTTNGTTGTTGCTACAAATACTTGGTGTAATGTTTGAAATAATCGCATATTAATATTTGTATTTACAGTATTTATTTTTTAGTCTGTGTAAGCATTCTGTCGAGCAGAGTGTTGTTCAATGTTGAATAACACAAAATGCCATTTCTACAGATTTTTCTCCTAATAAGGTAGATCGTTAATACTTACCGTAATTTATTTTATAGGCATGATTTTTAAAGACATTTTAGAGCGTTTTATTCGTCCCATAAGCGTTCATATCAAAATTCCAATTTTGGTTTCGCCATAAAAACTGCAGTCTTTTGCGGCGATAGTATGCCAAATAATGCGATCCACGGTACGAATAGTGTAAAAGTGATTCGACACTAATTAAACACGGATATTTATAATAACTTTTCCTTTTAAAAGGTTTTTNTACGAATAGTGTAAAAGTGATTCGACACTAATTAAACACGGATATTTATAATAACTTTTCCTTTTAAAAGGTTTTTGATAATACATTATATTTTTCACAGATAAATGCTGTATATATTCATTGTGACATCGGAAAAGTCACTTTTAGTATAAATCTTGTAGCATTACATGGGAATTAAAAAAATTAAAGATTTGGCAGTTAAATAATTTTAGCTCCAACTTGTAAAGAAGTTATAATATATATTTGACGTTTTATCTTTAATAACTCTAAACGTAATAAATATTTTCCTTTCAACTTTTCTGAAACGAACCGTAAAACAAGAAAACCACTAAACAAAAACAATGTATAATATTACATCGACAACAAAGCCATGCCGTAATAATGCCTCACTTCAGTCGGAGGCTAATGAGAATAGACAAGTCATTTGCCAAGCAGTCTATAATTTCCACAAGAAGACAGATTTAACCAACTCGTGCGCTTAAACTGAATGTTATTCCGCAGTTTCCTTCTGAACTGTTGGGCTGATTGTCTTCGCGCAGCGCACAGCCTTACTGGCAGATGCGACATAGATCGCTGTGCATAGAGGCGACGCATNCGGCTGATTGTCTTCGCGCAGCGCACAGCCTTACTGGCAGATGCGACATAGATCGCTGTGCATAGAGGCGACGCATTGTTATAGGCGTGCCAATACACTTGCTCAGCTCTCTACCTCGGCAAGCTGCTGTGGAACTAGCGGCGCCTTAGTGTGGCCTCTACTCCGCAACCCTAACTGCCGTCTCCACGTGTGCTCGCCAGGAAGTGGTACAGAGCGGTTCCTTCTTTCAAAACACACACGTCAAACGAACAAGCCACGAATGTCTTTGTATTCGGGCAACGCTCACAGAAACCTCTTCAAACACTCCTAGTGTATGGCACATGATAAATATTCGAGAACAGCCAAATGTTACCATTCTCACAGTCGTCACAGTCTGTAATGTCGTGATTAGTTAGCGGCAGCTAGCATATTGGTATATATGGTTGTCCATCAAAGGATTCAACGGAAATTATACTAAAAACTAAAAGTACCATATTTTACGCGTTTCTGAAAGAAAATCTTTCTTTGCTGAGACATATTATTTTGTAATACGAGGCATATCCAGAAAGTAAGAGTACTTATTTTTTTGTATTTAAAAATAAAAGTTATTTTAACAAAATTACAGGATATTGTAGGTATATATGTAACTTATTTTCCACGTAGTCGCCTTCCCGTTCTATGCAGGTTGTAAGTCGTGGCACAAGCTTTATGATGCCCTCCTCATAGAACTCTCCCGCCTCCACCTTCGTCCACTTCAAGACCTCTTGTCTCACCTCATCGGTTAGAAATTTTTTTCAACCCATGTGAGTCTTCAGGAAGGTTAAAATATGACGATCTGAAGGTGCCAATTCAGGGGAGTACGCAGGGTGGTTCAAAATGTCCCAACCAAACGAGTTCAAAAGCTCCTTGTTTTTGTTGGCCATGTGCGGGCGGGTGTTGTCGTGCAACAAACACACTCCCTTCGTCAACATTCCCCTCCGTTTTTTTTAATTGCTCTCTTGAGCTTTTGTAGGGTCTCACAGTATCGTGCTGCAGTAATCGTCTCCCGTTGAGGCAAAAAATCGATCAAAATGATCCCTTTTTGGTCCCAAAACACAGTTGCAATAATTTTTTTGGCCGAAATTGAGGTTTTGAATTTTTTGGCAGATGGGGAACCCCTGTGTCAGGGGTGTAATGAGCCACCCATGTTTCATCACCAGTCCACGAGAAGGAACCTTATGACAGCGCGCACCTCGCACTTGGCGGGATTTTTGATTGACATATTTCACAGAAACGGACACTACGAGGCGAGTTTTGCTACTGACGAGGGACGCCGGTGCTCGTTGTGTTCAAGAGACTCCCCACTACCACTCAGTGTTGCCAACTGTTGAAANTTCAAGAGACTCCCCACTACCACTCAGTGTTGCCAACTGTAAAAATTTCCCACAGCACGACAACCCAACAGTACTCTTACTCAATGGACACGCCTCGCATTTTAAACACGGTTTTTGGAAATGCAATGCCAGGTTGCCGTAAATAACAGCAGAGTAATTTATGACATTTATTAAGTAATTATTTTTTAAAAACTGAATAGAATTTTTTCCACCATTTATTTGTACAGTTAGGCTTACAAATGCGTGTATTATCCTANATTTTTTAAAAACTGAATAGAATTTTTTCCACCATTTATTTGTACAGTTAGGCTTACAAATGCGTGTATTATCCTAAACATGTGTTCGGTGAGCAGTTAAGCCACATACACTCTGGAAACGTACGTTTAAATCAAAGTGCTATATGGGTAGGGGCTCAACAAATAATTTACTTAGTCTTAAACATAAAAAACGGCGCAGGTCTCAAAGGTCTTTCTCGGGACTCGAACCTAGAACCCCTCGCGCCATAGTCTGGCGTTCTAGCCAACTGCAGCACTCAGTCAGCTAGACACTGCAAAATTGAAAACTGACATTTACTCCAAAATATAATACATTGGGCGGTAAACAAGTGAGCATTTTCCCAATGGAATTGTACAGAATTGTGAAGCGTCTTAAGTCAGCTGTCTAGAGGTTATGTATGCTTATTTTATGCAAGTTATACTGCGTTGATAAGTCACGTACTGAATGACATTGAATATCACTGATTCGCCAGCCATTGTCAGC
Source organism: Clitarchus hookeri (assembly GCA_002778355.1). Classification (NCBI taxonomy): domain Eukaryota; kingdom Metazoa; phylum Arthropoda; class Insecta; order Phasmatodea; family Phasmatidae; genus Clitarchus; species Clitarchus hookeri. The sequence continues at coordinate 208,215 of NQII01003727.1, read as the reverse complement.
TTCTTGAAATAATTTCTAACAAGGAGAGCTTTACTGATTAAAACTAACGATTCAGCTGGTTATCTCTATACCCACATGGTAGATATTTTCAAACTCCGCCAGGATGCAATTGTTTACACACGGTAATTAAATTTTATTTGTGAAGAAAATGATTAATCAATATTACGCAGTGGAAACTGAATTTAGAAAAAATAGGCATTACGTAAGAATTTTTAAATAAATTTCACGTGTGCACGAATAAGTACTATAAAAACATGTACATTTCTTTTGATAATACTGTAGAAATACATCGCATGTCAATACTTTTTATGATTCTGAAGTTAGCAAATACGAAGAAATACCAGAGAATTTCACGTAGTCATATGTGGAAAAGTGTATAAATATCCCTCATAAGGATGTCACTTAAACAGAAATCTGAGAAAGATTATCTACTCGCTAGTTGAGTGTGCCGTNATAAATATCCCTCATAAGGATGTCACTTAAACAGAAATCTGAGAAAGATTATCTACTCGCTAGTTGAGTGTGCCGTGAAAGTGATGTTCAAAGATTTTTAAAAAATCTCTTTCTGAAAGCAAAGAAAAACAATACCTGTCATCCTTGGACTGTTTTAAGCGAGAGTTTAGGCTTCAGTGAGATCCTAATCAACAAGGACAATTAAACTAGAAGTTGTAAGTTATGATCACCTGTCTCCATGATTTATCAAGTGACTCAAGAAGAAAATTCCGTAATTAAAATATTAACTGCTTCTTTGATAAACTTAATTTAGTATCGGCCTTAAATAAAACGGTGTCCAGGTTAGTAAAAGGAGGCCAAACTGGTGATTACTAGAGTCAAAATTCCTACATGGCTAGTTTTTAAGTGGCCGCCTGCCTGGGGCTGAGAAGCGCGGGAGCCACAAGGGCGACACTGCCGCGCGCATTTAGTGCGACATCGCCACTAAGCGCCAGGTTTAAGTGCCAATAATATCGTAGCTGCCACACAAACGATCACTTTCTTGTTAAAGTGGCGAACAAAGCCCCCTGTAACCTCGGGATTGCACAGTAAATTCTAAGAGGTTCCGCAACTTGTACATAAGGAGACATTTTTAGTTATTCGTCATTACAGAGCGCGTTTCCTTATATTAAGTGTAAAATTCCATAAACATTTCCTCGGTGTTAAGTAAATGCTTAACAGCGCATGTAAGCCATCCTTTGAGTCGCCATGACGAAATTCAAAACATATATATCAAAATCATTTGAAGATTACTGAAAATATGATTAGTCATGATTCGTCTCTGCGTATTTATATACTCTGTGATTTGACAAAGAGACTAGAAATTTAAAAAAAAGGAATGTAAGAATACGTATTAAGGGATGGTAAAAAAATTTCAAAAAATTGTAGCTGTTTTTTTACGTACATGTCCTTAAAACATGTGTTGCAACTACAGCTACGTCAGGTTAGCAAGTAACAGTTTCAAACGCAACCACATGAAAAATAAATTAGCATACTATAAAAAAACNTTTCCTCGGTGTTAAGTAAATGCTTAACAGCGCATGTAAGCCATCCTTTGAGTCGCCATGACGAAATTCAAAACATCTATATCAAAATCATTTGAAGATTACTGAAAATATGATTAGTCATGATTCGTCTCTGCGTATTTATATACTCTGTGATTTGACAAAGAGACTAGAAATTAAAAAAAAAAAGGAATGTAAGAATACGTATTAAGGGATGGTAAAAAAATTTCAAAAAATTGTAGCTGTTTTTTTACGTACATGTCCTTAAAACATGTGTTGCAACTGNTGTAGCTGTTTTTTTACGTACATGTCCTTAAAACATGTGTTGCAACTGCAGCTACGTCAGGTTAGCAAGTAACAGTTTCAAACGCAACCACATGAAAAATAAATTAGCATACTATAAAAAAACACCTAAGTTGGTTCTTTGACGCGAGTCCTTCGTGCACTCGCAAATACCAACATTACCGTGGGCCTAACAGCCGACAAACAAGCGCACTCGGATCTATGGAAACATGAATATTGCCCTGTTACGCAACACCATACTCCAGGAGTAAAACGACAAAAAAAATTTTAATGGCAATCGAATTATATACGACACATCGAGTAGAACATTTAAAAATGGTTTTGATAGATTAGTGTTGCTACGACAGGCGGCGTTAACTTTTAAAAAAAAAATTTATATGAAATCGTTAACATAGANGAGTAGAACATTTAAAAATGGTTTTGATAGATTAGTGTTGCTACGACAGGCGGCGTTAACTTTTAAAAAAAAAATTAATATGAAATCGTTAACATAGATGTTAGTGTGGTTTGTTACAAACGTTAACAAATGAATATGTCATTTTGAAAAGAGGCCGACTCCCGACATGTAAATTTTAGAGGGAAGACGTTTTTTTTTTCTCTCTTTTTATATTTTCAAATAAACTTTATTAACGAAAAGTTACATTGAAAACAATCTGAACTTCATTAGTGGCCGCATTGGCGGTTTGTTCGTATGGAGTGCACAGGAAAATGATGGTTTCTTTGCGATGACCAGTTTTGAAATACAACGTATTGAGTTACTCCCAGATGAGATACAGCACGACACACGGACATTGATCAAAGTGTTGATGAGATACAGCACGACACACGGACAGTGGTCAAAGTGTAGATGAGATATAGCACGACACACGGACAATGGTCAAAGTGTAGACGAGTTGTGCTGGGTACTCACGTCTCTTCACTTCAGGAATGGCGCTCCCGTAGGCCAGCGCGCAGAGCACAGACACGATCAAGCAGCTCTTGAGGTCCATGGCGGAGTGTGGCGAAGACCAACAGCCTCCCTCTTATATACACACACGTGTCGCCCGCCAGTAGTGCCAACCTACACGTGACTCACCCTCGCCTACCTGCCACGCCAACTTCGGTACAGCGTTACGTAATATGGATATAGCAAACACAAGATAAATATATTGGCAACGCATCGTAATAAATAGTTCTCATCAGAAATATCATAAAACTTAAATGCGCACGAATGTGCTGCGTCATCCATTTGATGAGATTTTCTGGAATTAAGAATTTATTTTAACGACGCGGAGGAATATCCTGAAAGTATAACTAAAGCAGGATTTCTGAAAAGTTGGACGTAACCATGAATGGACTGTAAATGTTCCTCCACGAAACTTTAAAGGCTTGTTTACGATTAAAAATATGTTTGTGATAAACGTGTTTGTATCCAAATGAATTAAGGGGCCTGTCTGCCTGCCTGGATCTCGAACTGCACTGCAGTGTGTTCGAATCCAGGTTTCTTGCGAAGCTACTAAACCTGCGTGCAATGTGCTAGTCTACGCAAAGAACGCACACTTCAGACTCTGGTTGCAGGCTGCTTTCAAGAAGTCGCGCACCTTACAAACACCATTTCGCAGCACTACAGCATAGCTAAAAACTNATGTTAGTGTGGTTTGTTACAAACGTTAACAAATGAATATGTCATTTTGAAAAGAGGCCGACTCCCGACATGTAAACTTTAGAGGGAAGACGTTTTTTTTTTTTTTTCTCTCTTTTTATATTTTCGAATAAACTTTATTAACGAAAAGTTACATTGAAAACAATCTGAACTTCATTAGTGGCCGCATTAGCGGTTTGTTCGTATGGAGTGCACAGGAAAATGATGGTTTCTTTGCGATGACCAGTTTTGAAATACAACGTATTGAGTTACTCGCAGATGAGATACAGCACGACACACGGACATTGATCAAAGTGTTGATGAGATACAGCACGACACACGGACAGTGGTCAAAGTGTAGATGAGATATAGCACGACACACGGACAGTGGTCAAAGTGTAGATGAGATATAGCACGACACACGGACAATGGTCAAAGTGTAGATGAGATATAGCACGAAACACGGACAATGGTCAAAGTGTAGACGAGTTGTGCTGAGTACTCACGTCTCTTCACTTCAGGAATGGCGCTCCCGTAGGCCAGCGCGCAGAGTATAGACACGATCAAACAGCTCTTGAGGTCCATGGCGGAGTGTGGCGAAGACCAACAGCCTACCTCTTATATACACACACGTGTCGCCCGCCAGTAGTGCCAACCTACACGTGACTCACCCTCTCCTACCTGCCACGCCAACTTCGGTACAGCGTTACGTAATATGGATATAGCAGACACAAGATAAATATATTGGCAACGCATCGTAATAAATAGTTCTCATCAGAAATATCATAAAACTTAAATGCGCACGAATGTGGTGCGTCATCCATTTGATGCGATTTTCTGGAATTAAGAATTTATTTTAACGACGCGGAGGAATATCCTGAAAGTATAACTAAAGCAGGATTTCTGAAAAGTTGGAAGTAACCATGAATGGACTGTAAATGTTCCTCCACGAAACTTTAAAGGCTTGTTTACGATTAAAAATATGTTTGTGATAAACGTGTTTGTATCCAAATGAATTAAGGGGCCTGTCTGCCTGCCTGGATCTCGAACTGCACTGCAGTGTGTTCGAATCCAGGTTTCTTGCGAAGCTACTAAACCTGCGTGCAATGTTCTAGCCTACGCAAAGAACGCACACTTCAGACTCTGGTTGCAGGCTGCTTTCAAGAAGTCGCGCACCTTACAAACACCATTTCGCAGCACTACAGCATAGCTAAAAACTGCTCTTTCAAAGTGCTGTGCCTCAAAATATACGCGTTATACGAGATGATTCTAAAATCGTGGGACAAACATTGAGGGGTGCTAGTCGAGTGATTTTGTTTGTTAATAACATATCCTTATATACCCGCCTTCTGACGCGTTGAGAAACAAACACAAAAATAACAGATGAAATGCAACACATTGTTTAATTACAACGTCGCCGCTAAATGCTTTTTTACAGTAATTTTTATAATAATTGCTCAAAATTGCTACCACCGACAGTAATGCAAGCTTGGTAGCGTCGGTGGGGTGATTGGCGAACAGATTCAAATACGCCGGGTATTTCACGCACGCCACCATTGTCAGCCAATCACGCCATACGTAGAGGTCGCCAAGCATGCGTGACTGTAGGTGGATGCATTTCCAGCAAATGTTTTAACATTTTCTGAACGGAATCACTCGTTACGTATGCTGCTAATGAACATTTTATGTTTTCGTTAATGTGTTATGTTTTTGTGTTTGTGCCTCAACGCGTCACTTCCGTCCATATATTCCTTTACAATAATGGTTTGTTTTAGTGAGCTGTACCACCCCTCAATGTTTGTCCCATGATTTTAGAATCATCCTGTATACACACAGAAGTAATCGAGGGGCATGCATTGAATGTTTCTACAGACTTTCCACCAATTAAATGATAGGGTCACCGCTGAACTGCCGTAGTTAGACGCAACACGAGAACAATGGTGGTCGCGGCGATGCAGTGGTCGGAACACTCGCCTCCTACCTGAGCGAACCGGGTTCGGTTACCTGCAGGGTCGCTCCCGGATGTTTTCATTCAGTAATCGTGCTGGACGACGCCGTTGGTCGGCGAGTTTTCTCGGGGATCTTCCCTTTCCCTCACACTTGTATTCCGGCGCTGCTCCATGCTCACCTCACTTCATCCTCTTCGGCTCGTAAGGCCTCGATGTTAGGAGCAGCCCACTTAAAGAGAACACTGCACGCCAATTCAGAGCTTTGTGCTTATTGGTGTTGCCGCACTTGAAACACGTGGCAGTATCGCCCTTATTGCTCCGGCGCGAGAAATAGCTCCAGAAAGGCGAGAACATTCAGAATGTACGACGGCAAGTTCAAGTCCTCCTCTCTCCCGGTATTCTTGATTCCCCNTCCAGAAAGGCGAGAACATTCAGAATGTACGACGGCAAGTTCAAGTCCTCCTCTCTCCCGGTATTCTTGATTCCCCACGCGTTCCTGATTTATAGAAAAAAAAAAGAACTGTCGAATCCTTATCATGTGACAGTAAAAACTTAGCACGTTCAAGGTTTGGCGACTCCTTGAACAGGTCTCTGCCTTTCCTTTATTTGTTTTTCAAGTTCCTCGNCACTTAGCACGTTCAAGGTTTGGCGACTCCTTGAACAGGTCTCTGCCTTTCCTTTATTTGTTTTTCAAGTTCCTCGTGTACACGTGGCAAGCAAAACTTCAAGGCCGTAGACCACATCGGGCTACCACAAAGCACTCAACGGGACTTTTCGCGTACAGTAGTCAGACTGAGTTAATAATTCAGAGGTAAACTAATGACTTCAATATTATGACGGGGAGTCTACAGCGAAAGCGATATGTAATGTAATATTTTCACGCCAAGAACAAAGTCATCTGCAGTTTTCAATTATTCTCAGACGGTAATGTAAGTCTTTATATAGCGCGCCACAAGTCAAACTCTATATGATATGGCAAATCAAGTGAAACGCAGGTTTTTTTTGGAGGGGATGGGGACGGGGGACTGGTATTTTATGTAGAGCAAGTATTCTAAATATTTGAATAGCAAATGTNGCGAAACGCAGGTGTTTTTTGGAGGGGATGGGGACGGGGGACTGGTATTTTATGTAGAGCAAGTATTCTAAATATTTGAATAGCAAATGTGCAAGCATGATTATGATTCGCGACTAGAATATGTCTATAAAGCGGAATCATACGGCAGTGAAATGCTGGATAGGTTAGGTCATTATATTCATAAAGATGTTGGATCATATTTGACAGGGAATTATAAGTACAATGAATGTAAGAATTATGTAAATGACTTGTAAAGTGCATAAAACATTAACAGATATATCATAGAGTTTTTAACTATTAAATTTAGAATTTTTTATCAGTTGGAACTATGATGGNAAGTGCATGAAACATTAACAGATATATCATAGAGTTTTTAACTATTAAATTTAGAATTTTTTATCAGTTGGAACTATGATGGTTATGAACTTCGTGTACAAGATCAGTAGTTACTGCATAAACCGTAACACGTATTGGTAAATTTTGGCACAAATTATTCTTAATATTATTGTCAACGTCATGAACAAACGTGCATATCAACGCCCCATGTTCATGTATTTCGACAAACTTGGATAGGAGGATGGAGGCCACTTCTATAGCGTATATAACAACAGCCACACATCAAAGTCCCACACGGTAGTCGAACCATAGAACCGGTTATTCGATGGAACCTCTATTTTTTGAACGGCTATTGACAACATATATTTCCTAAATGATTTTAACTTATGGTCAAAACGATAAGGACTAGAACATAAATCAAAGTTAAGTTTACACGGGAGTTGAGCGCTTGACAGTGAATTGTCTTTATAATGAGTTCACATCTGCTGTTACCAGATATGCCAAAGATGGCATGAAACATTAACGAACCTGGTAACAAATTAATTAGAGACTCTTATGCTGAGATGACTAGCCAGANCCAAAGATGGCATGAAACATTAACGAACCTGGTAACAAATTAATTAGAGACTCTTATGCTGAGATGACTAGCCAGATAACGGAAGGTGATTCGCCCGCTTTGTCATAATATTAAAAAACCATTTACGTAAATGAATAGTATGTTACCCATAAACGTAAGCCTATAATCAACATAGCAACGATAGCTGACAAAATAAGAGTGAGTTCTTCTGATGTATCCTGTAAAATGNGCGTAAGCCTATAATCAACATAGCAACGATAGCTGACAAAATAAGAGTGAGTTCTTCTGATGTATCCTGTAAAATGTATTCTGTTAGCTGATTGAACGATTAGATATGTAGGACGCGTACTTCATTTTATTTAATATGGGTTAAACAATATCACTTTTGACTTATTAAAAAATTTTGAATATCAAGTACTTATGGTGAGCTCTGTGCGAACAGAGGCAGCCCTTCTACCTGTTTGTGCACTAAAGNAAATTTTGAATATCAAGTACTTATGGTGAGCTCTGTGCGAACAGAGGCAGCCCTTCTACCTGTTTGTGCACTAAAGTGTGAGCCCAGCCCACCCTTCCAGTGCACTCCGGTTGTGGTTGAGAACACTTTCAAGCCACATCGGGAAAAAGCCTTACACCTATTACAGGCCAGTTGCTCGGCCAAATAATCCCACCCCTAAGCTGCCTGCCAGAAGACAGAGGGCGATCGACGCATGTGAAGTGAGATACAACCCCATACCCACTATGGCACCCAGGACTACGAGAAGCCACACTTGCCCTGAGATAGAATATTCCTCTCTTTATAAAACTTCGTCGGTCTGGACACGTAAGTTCCAGAGTTCTTCCATGTTTTCATCATCGCATCCGCATCATCGCCACCACATCCATCAGCCAGCAAAACATCCAAGCGGAGGAGATGTCGTCGGCCAGTAGTATACTTTTGAATTTCTTCACCTTGAATGCCAAGTGGTCCAACATCCTGCCAAGTGGTCGGGCCTAGGTACCAACTGTTGGCCCAAGCCAAACATGGCAGATACCCCTCACCAGTCGCGAGGAAACTGGNCGGGCCTAGGTACCAACTGTTGGCCCAAGCCAAACATGGCAGATACCCCTCACCAGTCGCGAGGAAACTGGTATCCCATAGGGAAATGTGTGACGGAGCCCAATCTGCATTACCCAGGGGTGGCACGAGGAGCCTTGGGTCACCATGGGTGAAGGGAGGCTATAAGAGACGCATCACCTACCCATTCTAGGGTCAAATGTGGTGGTCGGACTCGGCTACTATAGCATGGTCTTGCCACACCGCCTCAAACGCCCGGAAGCCTTCCTCCCGAAGGTGTCACTGACCCATAGCCCCCCCNTAGCATGGTCTTGCCACACCGCCTCAAACGCCCGGAAGCCTTCCTCCCGAAGGTGTCACTGACCCATAGCCCCCCCTATCTATGATGGGCAGATACTATGGCGCGAAAACCAGCACAAGTTCGAGATCGTTGCCACTCTGAATTNGCCCCCCCTATCTATGATGGGCAGATACTATGGCGCGAAAACCAGCACAAGTTCGAGATCGTTGCCACTCTGAATTGTGCGACTGACGAGCAACGGGTGTACTATCTCGCGACTGTACTGAGGGGATCTGCACTAAGCATACTGCAGTCCCTACCAGAACTACTTCGTCTAGAGTACTTTACACTTGTGTCAGGCTTGAAACTGCGATTTGATGACAGATACCTGCAACACGCCCACCATGTTCAACTGTAAAGCCACATCCAGCGACCAGAGGAATCACTGCAGCAGCTGTGGCAGGGCATCGTGAGGCTGTCACGCCTGTCTATGTAGGGATGCTCTGAAAAGGCACGAGATATAATCGCAGTCGGCTTCTTCGTAGATGATATCGCCGAAAGCTGAGATGTGGCAAGCTTTACGGTTGGCTGCGCCTCACACCATTCAGGATGACTTGGCCCGAGCACTGGAGGTGGAGTCAGCAAGGCAGGCAACAGTGCCCCGACATGCAGTGCAGTGATGCTAAACGAAGACCAAGATGACGACAGCATCAAAAGGACTGTGAAGGAATTGCAGATGACCATGAGAGGCAATGCTCCCCGGGTCTGTACTATGGAGATTCGTCTTCTCCTACCCAAATGCCCTGAATGTTGGTTGTTTGGACAGCTGGGACACCTGAGATCCAATTGTTCTCAACAGCAGCAACCAGGAAACAGACAGCGAGGGGCAGGTGAGAGTGCAACATTTTTGGGAAAATTGTAAGCAACGATCTTGAGGGGNAACCAGGAAACAGACAGCGAGGGGCAGGTGAGAGTGCAACATTTTTGGGAAAATTGTAAGCAACGATCTTGAGGGGGAAAGGTTGGTAATTTCTGGAGGGAAAGTCCCAATTTTCTTGCAGGTATGTTACGTGAAAAAATATTCAGATGCAATATTGGTAGGGGGAGACCTGGATGATGTTTCTTGTCAGATGAATGTTGACAAGGAGGCAACTATAACAGTGGTAAGACCAGACATTCTTGGACTTTCCTCACAGTGGTCGTCCGATGATAGCATGGATGTCTGTTATTTAACTGCAGTAACAGGTGAGATCATACCATTCAGAGCCAATAGTTTAGTTAAGAGAATTGGGCTGCTCTTANAACCAGGAAACAGACAGCGAGGGGCAGGTGAGAGTGCAACATTTTTGGGAAAATTGTAAGCAACGATCTTGAGGGGAAAAGGTTGGTAATTTCTGGAGGGAAAGCCCCAGTGTTCTTGCAGGTATGTTACGTGAAAAAAGATTCAGATGCAATATTGGTAGGGGGAGACCTGGATGATATTTCTTGTCAGATGAATGTTGACAAGGAGGCAACTATAACAGTGGTAAGACCAGACATTCTTGGACTTTCCTCACAGTGGTCGTCCGATGATAGCATGGATTTCTGCTATTTAACTGCAGTAACAGGTGAGATCATACCATTCAGAGCCAATAGTTTAGTTAAGAGAATTGGGCTGCTCTTANCTATTTAACTGCAGTAACAGGTGAGATCATACCATTCAGAGCCAATAGTTTAGTTAAGAGAATTGGGCTGCTCTTAATAACGATGTCTTGAGAGCCGATGAGGGTGAAATGAGATGAGAATGGAGGAGCACCAGAATGCAAGGGCAGGGGAAATGGGAGATCCCCGAGAAAGCCCGCAGACCAGTGGCATCGTCCAGCACGATTCCCACTCGCTAAAATATGTGAGTGACCCGGCTGGGAATTGAAGGTGGTTTGCCTTGGTGGTAGGAGAGCAATCTAACAACTGAGCCACCGCAGCCCCAATAGAGGAAAGAGAAGGGTACTCTTAAATCTCTGTAACATTAGCATAGAGCATGGTATTGACATAATTGAAATAGAGGACGAATGCCTTTTGGTATTTGAAGTTAGAGGATGGGACCATGGTAGAGGTTTGCAAGCAAGTTTAACAGGTACTTCCAAATGTTCCCGAATCTTTGTTTCCACAAAAAACCATATTTCCACTACCAGATGCTCTGGAGGAACTACTGACAAGAACAAGAGAAAATATCAACAGGCGAGAAGAGAATGCTGTTTCAGAATTATTGCAGAGAAGTAGGGTATTTTCTCCTGTGAGCCAAATTATCTGAGCAAACTAAATGTAGCATGCCAACACATCGACTCAGGATATGCAAGGCCTATAAAGTAGCCACCAAGGCGACAACTGCTAGCTTCACATGAGGTAGTTGATTGTATTCTGAAATATATGAATTGTTTTAATGTCATAGCCTTCAGTCAGTTCGTGGTTTTCTCCCAATGCTTTTGCTAAAACTAAAAGTGGTTCATGAGATTTTGAGTCGATTACTAGCAAGTTAATAATGTGACCAAGAAAGATTTTTATCCACTCTCAGGGATAGACAATACACTAAAGAGTTTTGCAGTTTCACAGTGGTTTTCTACTTCGAATATGAACAGTGGGTATTGGCAATGAGTGGTGGTCCCAGGAGAGAAAGTAAAGACGGTTTTTGTGTCCTAGGGAAAGCAGCTTGCCAATTCAAGGTTATGCCCTCTGGGCTATGCAATGCATCTGCTACATTTGAACGACTGATGGAGAAAGACTTGCCCTTAGACATTTTCCAGGTGTACCTAAATGATACCGTAGTAACTGCAAGTACATTTAAGTGCACCTGGCATACCTAAACTATGTCTTTAAGATTTAGCTGCAGCCAACCTGACATTAGTCCCTAGGAAAGGCCACCTTTTCCAAAATAAATTAATTTATTGAGCACTGTTGTGTCAGTCCATGAGATTGAATCAAACCATCAGAAGACCATAGCAGAAAGTGATTAGCATCCAACAACTGACCAAACTGAAGTGCTAAGCTTCCTGGGCTTATGTGCTTTCTACTGTGGATTTGCGCCTTGGTTCACCACGATCGCCAAGCCTCTGCGTGAATTGACTGAAAGGAAAAGAAAATCTTATTTGACCCTTAAATGCGAAGGAAATCCTGATATATCCCACAGTGCTGGGCTTCCCAAGTAGAGAGAGTATTCTCAGTCTGGATGGTGATACTAGTGATCTAGGCATCGGAACTATGTTATCTCAGATCCAGTGAGTGAGTAAATGTATTTGGACAGCTCATAACATTTAGGTATTGAGGGCCCATGAGTGTGAAGCGAGGTGAGGATGAAGCAGCACCAGAATGAAGGAGCTTGGGAAATAGGAGATCCCTGAGAAAATCCTCTGATCAGTGGATTGTCCAGCATGATTCCCAAATGCAAAAATCAGGGAGTGACTGCACCAGAAATCGAACCTGGGTCACCCAGGTGGAGGCGAATAGTTTAATTCCTACACCACCGTGGCTCCCACAGATCCAAAATTGAAAGTAGAGCCCCCTGGAATATTTCACTTACTACACAAACCAGAGAGAAATTACTGTGTGTCACACAGGAAGCTTCTCGCAATGGTGAAGGCAATTCATTTTTTTACATTCCTTTAAGGTAGACACATAGTACGAAGAACTAACCATGCCTCATTATGCTGGCTACTAAATTTCAAGAACCCCAAAGGTCAAATAGACTGGTTGATACAGCACCTGCAAGAATACGACTTTGAAATACATCACAGGTCTGAACATCTTCACAGCACTGCTGATGCACTTTCCAGGAGACCATGCGAGACACTCTGTCATCATTGTGAAAAACAGGAGGAAAAGAATAGCGTATCGGGGAAGCCACGATGGACAAGAATACCAGGATCGGTATCTAGCAATGGGCCATCTACATGGGACGATATGGACATTATAAATGATCTGCTAACTGCATCCAATATTGTAGTGGAAAGAATATATGTGTAGACTAAGATGGTTGAAGATATACCATCNATGATCTGCTAACTGCATCCAATATTGTAGTGGAAAGAATATATGTGTAGACTAAGATGGTTGAAGATATACCATCTAAGCTCGACAGTCAAGTCATACTGGGCACAGTGGCATTCCCTTGTACTGGAAAATGGTGTGCTTTACAGAAAATGCTAAAGTAATGATGGAAAATAAACTCACAATTGGTCAACCAGAGTACCGAATACCAAAAGTGCGAACAGAAGTGCACAACACAGCAGCATGTAGTCACTTCGGTATAAATATACCCTCGACAGAGTTCGATTGAGATTATATTGGCTGCATTGTCAGGATAATGTTGAGACATGGTGCCATCTGTGTGATGCCTGTACCACGAGGAAGAGTCTGGGGATTATGGGATAAGGTTTCCTTCAGAAATACAATGTTGGGCCTTTGTAGACGAATGGCAGTGGACTCTCCCGGACCATTACCACTCTCTGAGAGAGGTAATCGGTATCTTCTGGTACCACAAGAATNATGATCTGCTAACTGCATCCAATATTGTAGTGGAAAGAATATATGTGTAGACTAAGATGGTTGAAGATATACCATCGAAGCTCGACAGTCAAGTCATACTGGGCACAGTGGCATTCCCTTGTACTGGAAAATGGTGTGCTTTACAGAAAATGCTAAAGTAATGATGGAAAATAAACTCACAATTGGTCAACCAGAGTACCGAATACAAAAAGTGCGAAGAGAAGTGCACAACACAGCAGCATGTAGTCACTTCGGTATAAATATACCCTCGACAGAGTTCGATTGAGATTATATTGGCTGCATTGTCAGGATAATGTTGAGACATGGTGACATCTGTGTGATGCCTGTACCACGAGGAAGAGTCTGGGGATTATGGGATAATGTTTCCTTCAGAAATACAATGTTGGGCCTTTGTAGAGGAATGGCAGTGGACTCTCCCGGACCATTACCACTCTCTGAGAGAGGTAATCGGTATCTTCTGGTACCACAAGAATNGGAATGGCAGTGGACTCTCCCGGACCATTACCACTCTCTGAGAGAGGTAATCGGTATCTTCTGGTACCACAAGAATAATTCACGAAATGGTCCCAAGTCATACCAGTACCAAACCAAGAGGTTGGCACGGTAGCTGATGCACTTGTAGAACACGTTTTCTCCAGTTTTGGAATGCAACTCGAGCTTTATTCTGCTCAAGAATGAAATTTTGAAGCAACACTTTCCCGAGAGGTAACGACGATTTTATGAATGTAGAAAACTCGTACCACAGCATTACATCCCCATTCGGATGTAATGGTCGAGATTCAAAATTGTACCCTATAACAGTACCTGGCGATCTTTGTGAAAGACGACCAGAAGGATTGTGACTCCAAAGTCCTCCTATTTCATCGATCGGTAGTTCACGAGTCAACAAGAGTAACTAACACTTTCATGAATGATGTTTGGGAGAGAGCTCCGCTTCCCTGGTGGTGACCTGCTGTTCGGACATCCAGAGGAGGAAGAAGCAGCCAGCCCAGAATATGTCAGCAAATTGCACCAGATATTAGTTGACATCCACGACTTTGCTCGATGGCACCATAAAATAAACAGTGGCAGAATGAAGGCACAATATGAGCAGAGAATGCTGAAAAGGTTTTTTAAGGTAAGNGGCACCATAAAATAAACAGTGGCAGAATGAAGGCACAATATGAGCAGAGAATGCTGAAAAGGTTTTTTAAGGTAAGCTGGTTTGTCTGTACAGTCCCCAAAGGAGGAAGGGATATTGCCTGGAGCTATGTTGGGAAGGCCCATACAGGATCCNCTGGTTTGTCTGTACAGTCCCCAAAGGAGGAAGGGATATTGCCTGGAGCTATGTTGGGAAGGCCCATACAGGATCCTGAAACCTTTACAATAAAGTGTTTTACAGGAATTGTCGACAGGGCTCTCGGGTGACGCCTAATGCTGACTACATCGACCGACTGTCGCTCTACAAATGTCCAGGTGTTGAAGAGTCTGTTCAGGACGAACAGACTTAAGGAGAGGGCAGTGTTACGCGCAGACTCCCGCACTGGAGCGGGCTCTGTGTTGCCTGCTTGTACGCAGTTCGGCGCTGTGGGAGGAGAGGTGGCCCACTTCAACCCTCCTCTCATTTTTTTTAGGTAATTGTACATTTTATTGACTGAATTCATTAATTTTACATAGCAAGTGGTAGTAATTTGTTGTGAGATTTCGAGTCAAGTGTATTTTCTAAGTGTTTAATGAAAATAATTTAGAAAATTATAATTAACTCTTTTTTTTTTTACTATAATTAACACCTTCATCACATAAAGAGTCTGGCTAAGCCTACCAACTTGGAGAAACTGTAACAATATTTCATTTAATCATCTGGAACGGGCATATGAGACACATACTCCGATGGCCATTAAAATTGCAACACCAAGGCACCTGAAGGATCCCACTTAGAGGAAATGCGTAGAGCAGGTGACGTTCTANTGGCCATTAAAATTGCAACACCAAGGCACCTGAAGGATCCCACTTAGAGGAAATGCGTAGAGCAGGTGACGTTCTATGTTGTTCTGTCAAGTAGTACGCCATGTTTCTCCCGGCCCCACAGCGGTTGTTGGTTTCTAAAGCTTGCACAGAGTGTACATCGCTGAGCAAGCTGCAACATACATTTGCAACATTTCCCGACTTACTACTGTGTAAAACGAGCAAGTGTGGTGAAGGTTCTGTAAAATGAACGTAATCTATGTTTCTGAGGAAATCATCCTGTGTTCAGCCTATCTTGCAACATGCTCCATCAAACCCATTAGACAGACCACACCTACGATACGGTTTATTATGTTAATGAAAGGCCAGATAATCAGAAAAGTCACGACAGCTCTCATTATATCCATGCTAATAACCCCAACATAAGTTCATTCTCTCTCTGAATAGAAATAAATTGAGAAGCCCTATTTTTTCTCAAGTAAATTGTTTTACCTATTTTTGCTTTTGTCCCATCAGCGCTATAGAATGTGTATGCCTTGGAAATAATTAATCTTATACCAATTAATATAAGTCAAAATAGAATAGAAATACTTTTATAAGCCTATGAATTTTTATAATCGTGTTTCATATGGGGTTCTAATGCTAATCAGGAGTACAGCTAATAAAACTTTTAACCCTTTTACACCAGCGTATTTTAGGGCTGAAAGTGAATTTTGAATGTAATTTCTGAAAACAAGTTGAGAAGTTAGTGTCTTAATACACACCCGACTCAAGTTTTTCAATTCAACCGATTATCAACTTTTACATATCTCTCAATTAATTATTTTTTTTACATANTAAGTTGAGAAGTTAGTGTCTTAATATACACCCGACTCAAGTTTTTCAATTCAACCGATTATCAACTTTTACATATCTCTCAATTAATTATTTTTTTTACATATAAAAAGCTAGTATGCAATACATGTACAAAAACGTTTACTGTTCATAGCCTACATGTTAACTACGGGTGGTTTGCGAACTTGTAAATCGGTATGTCAAATTATTTTTCTTGTTACATATTAAATACCACTTAACGTGTAATAAATTCCTAGCTGAGATCTTAAATATGTGAAGGTGTGCTGGGAAAGCTTTTTCCTTTTCGTTAAGAAAGTATGTTGTATTATTTTATTTGTGTACTAAATTATACATTACTGAGCTGATGCCGGAATTTTGATTATAAATATAAGTAACTACCAAGTTTTAAGTTGTGGAAGAAGTGTGCCTTGGAGTAACAATCATATACGAGCGATTCTCGACAAATGAGCNCTTTTTCCTTTTCGTTAAGAAAGTATGTTGTATTATTTTATTTGTGTACTAAATTATACATTACTGAGCTGATGCCGGAATTTTGATTATAAATATAAGTAACTACCAAGTTTTAAGTTGTGGAAGAAGTGTGCCTTGGANTGAGCTGATGCCGGAATTTTGATTATAAATATAAGTAACTACCAAGTTTTAAGTTGTGGAAGAAGTGTGCCTTGGAATAACAATCATATACGAGCGATTCTCGACAAATGAGCTACAGAAGTTGTAATGAGTACAGTTGTTTGCCTGCAAGCTAGGAAACCTGTGTCGCGTAATGTTGGTATATCAGNGCTACAGAAGTTGTAATGAGTACAGTTGTTTGCCTGCAAGCTAGGAAACCTGTGTCGCGTAATGTTGGTATATCAGCAACAGCTCTGTGTATCCGGGGGTTGTAAATCGCAGGCCTGACATGCAGATAGGCATTATACTGTCGACTTTCTGGGAAATTGTACGTTCGCTAAAACAGCAGATAGGCATTGCTAGGGATACCTGAGTTTCGCAAAGAGAGTTCTTGTCTCAGGTTTCAAAACATTTTATTGTTACTGAGATCCACTTACGCTATTGGTTGTTCTTACTAATACGTGTGTTAGGTGTCTGTTTGCGGATCACAGACTGTCAGAACCGGAGACACCTAATTATGATTGGCCCACTAAAAGCCACACTATCTTCTAACGAAAACACGTGGCCAATAACTCACAAGACGTCTCGTTAAGAACCGCCTAAATTTCTCTATTTCTCTCTCTCTCTCTCTCTCTCTCATTCAACCTGTTTCTCTCTCCACGTGGCCAATGGAAAAATAAAGCCTGCAGNAACGCCTCATCAGAACCACGTAGACTAACGTACGTGATGTCACTCGCACAATGTACGCAAGGCAACAGACGGCGCGAAGGTTTCTGTGCGAAAGTTGACGCACTGTCGGAAGTTGCGTGACATGAGATCGGTTAGTTTAGAGTGGCGAGTTGGCTTCGATCGTTGGTTTGCTGCACACTGCATAGCTGATGTGCTCGTCTTCCCTCGCCTTGTTCTCAACTCCCGAACACAGAGCGCTTACTGGCTGTGTCCAGTGGTAACGGTGATCGACTGCGACCAATGTTGATCGTTGTGGTAGAACTTCAGGGTGGGACTTGTGTCACGGGGGCAGCTGATGACAGTACGTTGCGGCCGAGAGGGGGGATGTTACCCTCCCTCATTAGCCTCAGTCATCCGCAAGTGAACTAGCAGGCAACATGTGCTACGTCACCGCCCCTGCACTCCAGAAGCCGTCTACAAATGTTCTGTGAATACGGCATTTTGCCATTACAGTCGAAAACTAATAATCTAAAACTGTATAGTTTTGCTTTAATAATACCAAGTGTATTAAAAATAAAAGAAATCTTAAAATTGTAAAAATATTTGCAGTTCAGAGCCTGTCTGTGCAGTTTTCCGGCAGCAGGAAGAAAGTCCGACCACACGTCTGTAATTAAACATGTGAACCTTTGATGCGTGTAATACACTTTTACAGATCTAATTTACTCAGTAGAGCGCAGTAACGGGAATGCTGCGTGCCAGTTCAGCGTCCGTCGCGTAGAGGCGATGGGGTGCTAGGCGCACGCGGTGGTATCGCCCTTATCTCTGCCTCGCTTCTCAACCTTCAAAACGCAAGGCAGTTTCAAGTACAAAGGAGCCTTAAAGCCATATTTCACGATAATTTTTTTTTCAATATGTTAAAGAAATGTATACAAGTACCAAATAAATGTAAATATCTGTATTGAAACCATTATAGTTTTCAATACATGGCTACGAAGAGTCGAAAATTTATCTTAATATGGGATCCCAAGGTTCTATGCTACCAATTAACTTTGCAAACTAAATCACATGGCATGTCATCTATATCATATACAAAACATATATAATAATTAAGTATCAAGCATTTTTAACAATGGGTACTCGGGTATTGGCATCCTGAATTTTTTTTTAAATATGCATTGTTGTTTTTGCCAACATTATTTTATTCATCCAAATGAAATTAATAAAAATTAACATTTATTTATTCATATATATTTATTTACATCTAATGTTAATTTAATATAAATTTTTTACAGTTTTTTTTAAATTCTGAAATTACAATTAAATGCGAATTATATTTCAGAAGTAAATTCTAATATACATTTACATACTTACAGACCTCTAATCTCTAGCCGCCACTGGAATTGGATAACGTAATCATCCACAGGAAACCGCATTAAAAAAAGCAGTCGTACGTATGGCTCTTTGCCAGAAACCCTTTACCGGTCTTGCTTCTCTCTCACAGTTATGTTATATACATCTCACTCTTACGTATCGCATGACAGTACAGCTCGTTCGCGAACACTGTACTACTTCAGCTCTTACCAACTGATATCGATTTTCCCTCGTACAGTCGCTTTAAACATTTTTGAATCCATGGATCCCCTCACAATCTAAATATTTTCCGCAACTATGCTACGTAATGGCTTATAAAAACTAGCAAGTTGTTAATTTTTTTTATATGATATTTGTAAGTTGGTTTTCCTAACCGCTAAATGCCTTCATACAGTTTGCGAAGAAACATTGACAGAAAACTATCTGAAATAGCTGGCATTACCGAGGTATATAATATTTACACGTGATGCATTATTATAACTAATTGTATCGTGGTAGTAAAATATACTACATTTGTTGCATTCCATGTGCGTAATTAAATTGATAATGGTATAAATAGGGAAAGGGGGGAAATACACCAGCGTTTGCAAATAGTTTATGAATGGTGAAATTACATCTTCCGTAAGCCCATAGAAGGTTTTCATCCATGAATGCAAACTACCCATGACATGGCATAAATCACGTGTCTTTTAATAGTCCACAAATTTAGACTTTTCAATAAATAGTAACACCTCACAGAATATAACGTAACCTTGAAGACATAATATCCGAAATCCGAAAGAGTCTACTTATTATTTTAATCTCAACATTAGTTGGAATATATTGTATAGTACATACAGATATCCTTACTTTTACTGTATTAGGATTCCTCTGCAATAGGCTACAAATCCTTATTAAACCTATTGTACAGTATTACATTCCAAGTATAGTAAGAAATGAGTATTTCCTCTTCTGAGGATACCGGTTCTATCCCAGGCTCTGGTGGACTGAAAGGGGGGGTTCTCGTCTGGGTAGTGTGGTGGACACATGCGCAGTTTGGTGGGGGTTTCTCGAGGTTCTCCCGTTCTCTCCCCAGGAAGCATTCCGCTGCGTCTCCACCCACATCTCGTCTCACCTCGTTCATTCTCCAGGCTGGTCGGAGTGACAGGTCTGTTCCTCGTGTACGACAGCCGTTTTCGCTTAGCGACATCCATACTGACCCTGCCTCAGGAGGGAACCACGAGTAAGTTTTCATTTACATTAACGCTGAACTGAAACTTTCTTACGTGGATGTAGCTATGCAAAAAAAAATGACAAACCCTAATGTAACCCAATCTGAGATAAATAACATTTAAGAGTTTTTCTACGTCCTGATAATTCCATTATAGTTTTGGTGTTTTTAAAACATTACTTTTAAAATATCTGAAATGTGTTTTCAATATTGTAACTGAGTCACCTGGACCTTCATTGCAAAATTGTTTCATGGGTAAAAATTTTAAGTGGTTTGGTTTGTGCGAAAGCAGGAATTCTCCTTAAAAACTGAAAAGTGTTATAAGTCTATAAGTAACACTTCAAACCGTTTTCGACCAACCACATGAAACACATGTCTCAAAGATCAAATCTGTAGGTTGGTTCACTATTGCATAACAAGGTGGAACAGCAAAGGCGACAGGATATTGGAGACTTCCCACGCTGTGGTACCAGTGTGTTCCTCTGCGTGTAACTGTCGTAGCAACGTGTCTGACATGATCGAAGACGCACTCACCTACGAGCTTCGTTAGCAGCGAGGCGAAACCGCCGCTCGTCACTGTCGCACCACTTCGGTATTCGTCCTTACTATCTATAGATAATCCTCACACGCCAGCAAAATGGCGTCACTAACCAGCAACGGGGCTGCGGTGGTGTAGTGGTTAGACTACTCGCCCACCACCTAGACGAACCGTGCTGCAGTCACGGTAGTGCCGCTTTCAGATTTTCGCCTGTGGGTATCATGCTAGATGATGCCGCTGGTCGGCGGGTTTTCTCGGGTATCTCCCGTTTCCCCCGCCCTTGCATTCCAGCGCTGCACCAGACTCGCCTCGCCTCTCAAGATCTCGATGTTCAGAGCCGCCCAAATCTTTTCAGCACTCAGCCTCTTCACTCTAGGTCGACACGTCGACACACGTCGTTAACACCTCTGCAATGCNATTCCAGCGCTGCACCAGACTCGCCTCGCCTCTCAAGATCTCGATGTTCAGAGCCGCCCAAATCTTTTCAGCACTCAGCCTCTTCACTCTAGGTCGACACGTCGACACACGTCGTTAACACCGCTGCAATGTCAGTATTGTTGTGAGGGGAAAATAAATATTTTGAAAAAATACTAACCAATTAAGGATTTCAATAGTATGCAGTTAGCGTGAACAAGTTACGATAATAATGAGCCATTTGCTCAGTGTTGTTGTCCCTGCGACTTCAAGGGCGATAGGTGTTAAAGTAATGGCTAATTGAATTAAACACTTTCTTTAGGGTAGATTCCATAACAATAATCCAATACACCTCAGTGTAGATTCTGTTTTTATACCTTGATTTGAACAAAGAAAAGTTTTGAAACGTTACCGATCACTGCAAATTCGTATCACGCTTTTCCATGTGATTGAAAACAAACAATTCATGTCGAAAAATTACTTACTTATGTAGATGTATCTAAATACTATGAATAATAATTACCACTTGTATAACACTTTTACAATAAAAATTAAATCAACTTTCAGACTGAGAAACCCATGATTGTTTTTCACTGAAGGTTATCGCAGTATATACATTGAGAGGCCACGTGACATTTTGCAGCAGACGGAAAATTTCAACTTAATTGTTTTTACCAAAGTCGGCCTTGAACATTTTATTGTATACAATTATGATGTAAATCTTTTTTATAAAGCATTCCTTGCGTTTCATAACTGGTAAAATTCGCCAAACATAAAAAGATGTTATTCGCGGGTGTTTAAAATAACGTTTCTGTAAAAAAATTTACTATCCCTGTTAGGTAAGTTTTCAAGATCATGTAGACTCGATAGCTCAAAAAGTAAGAGACATTATAAAATATTTAGATAAAATATTTACTGTTATAAGAAATAACCTATGTCGTGGCAATCAAACAACCTCATAAAATTAATTCTTGAATTACAGACTTTATTTTAAGAATACTTTGTTCATTTTAAGATTAATTAGTTTAAAATTAATGTATCAGTAGATATTTCCACCGTGTCATTGAAAGATATGTTGCTCTTCATTAAATTCCTGAATATAAAAATCTATGACTTTTTGTTTTCCATTTCAAATTAATATCAATAACACACACTCCGAATCGTGTTTACTTGTAAATACATTGTACTAATAAAGCAGTAGCTCATATAGCTAATTAATGTAGGGGCGTGTTCTAAGTGTCACCGTAAAGTGATTTATTTAATATTATCAGGCGCATTTTAACGCTACTGTGGCTAGTATTTAAAAAAGGGCGAGTTGTTAACAGCAAAAAAAAAAGAACAAGTTTACCGGTCTTCTTTTCGACTTAAAGAACTGACCAGTGTGGATTCAATAACAACAGGGTGGTTAAAACTGTGTAATACTGCGATTACTGTCCATATTCAGCAGTAATCAAAAACATATTATAAGAATAATCAACAGCTTACACATACACGTCAATTTAACTTTAAAGATATGTATTGCTCCTTTTGAAAATATTCCGTTCACATATATTCCTGTAGGAGTTGTAGCATAACAATGTGTTCAAGTGCAAGGCAATGACCGCAGATTTCGTGAAAACGTCACTTAAACACCAGACTAGAGAGAGAATATTTGTTGGTTTAAACTGCGGAAATGAGATCGGTTTTAGCGTCGTTTTCGGCAGTAAGTGAGAAACGCTAGCCGGCAAACATTAAACAATGCAATACATTATGACGGTTGGAAATGAGTACTAACATCTNCTAAGTGAGAAACGCTAGCCGGCAAACATTAAACAATGCAATACATTATGACGGTTGGAAATGAGTACTAACATCTGCCACTCCTTCCAAAGGACTCGTTGTCCTTGGCGAGGCAGTGAAACATTCTCTCAGGAGGCAGATACAACATTACATAACATCTCGATGCCCTTGGTTTTGACACGTTCAACGAGTGGCTAGTACACTGAAGAGCCAAGAAAACTGGTACACCTGCCTAATATCNGCCCTTGGTTTTGACACGTTCAACGAGTGGCTAGTACACTGAAGAGCCAAGAAAACTGGTACACCTGCCTAATATCGTGTAGGCCCCCGCGAGCACGCATAAGTGCCGCAACCCGACGTTGCATGGACTCGACTAATGTCTGAAGGTATGCAAGAGGCATTTCACACCATGAATCCTGCAGGGCAGTTCACAATCCATAGGAGTGCGAGGCGGTGGGGAACTCTTCTGAGGCATCCCAGATATGCTCAAAAATGTTCATGTCTGATGATTTAGGTGGCCAATGGAAGTGTCTTAAGTCAGAAGAATGTTCCTGGAGCCACTCGGTAGCTACTCTCGACGTGTGGGGTGTCGCATTGTCCTGCTAGAATTGGCCACGTCCGTCGGAAAGCACAATGAACATGAATGGGTGCAGGTGATCGGACAGGATGCTTACGTATCTGCCACCTGTCAGAGTCGTATCTAGACTTTTTAGGGGTCCCATTTTACGCCAACTGCACACGCCCCATACCATGACAGAGCCTCCACCAGCTTGAATAGTCCTCTGTTGACATGTAGGGTCCATGGATTCATGGGGATGTCTCCATACCCGTACACGTTCATCCGCCCGATACAATTGGAAACGAGACTCGTCAGACCAGGTAACGTGTTTCCAGTCATCAACAGTCCAATGGCGGTGTTGGCGGGCCCAGGCGAGGCGTAAAGCTTTGTGTCATGCAGTCAACAACGGTACACGAGTGGCCCTTCGACTCCAAAAGCCCATATCAATGATGGTCCGTTGAATAATTCGCACTCTGGCACTTGTTGATGCCCCAGCATTGAAATCTGCACCAATTTGAGAAAGGTTTGCACGTCTGTCACGTTTAGTGATTCTCGCCAGTCGTCGTTTGTCCGGTTCGTTCACGATCTTTTTAAGGCCGCAGCGATGTCGACGATTTGATGTTTCACCAGATTCCCGATATTCACGGTACACTCGTGAAGTGGTCGTAAGCGAAAATCCTAATTTTATCGCTAATTCGGAGATGCTATGTCCCATCTCTCGTGCACCGACTATAACACCACGTTCAAACTCACTTAAATCTTGATAACCTGCCATTGTAGCAGCAGTAACCGATCTAGCTGCCGACCACATCGCGTTACTCTGATTGGGTTCATACCTCTGTTATTTGCATACGCGCGCCTATACCAGTTTTTATTGGCTTTCCAGGGTAATTCGCTTCACAGAACATTCAGAGGCAAGCTGCAATTAAAGTATGAATTGTGTTATTTTTAACATAGTAAATCTTTTCATGTAAGGCTTAGGCAAACAGTGCCAAGAATAGCTTGGCCTTAACTATAGTGGGGACTGTATTATAAATTTCCANGTATGAATTGTGTTATTTTAAACATAGTAAATCTTTTCATGTAAGGCTTAGGCAAACAGTGCCAAGAATAGCTTGGCCTTAACTATAGTGGGGACTGTATTATAAATTTCCAATAATTTCATACAAAGAACGTATTTCTAGAATGTAAATGTCTGGCGGTGTTCATATATACTTAAGATCTAACAACCAAAGTAAATTAAATCAAAAGTAAATTAGATGTTTAGCATAAACGAATGAAACTATTATATTCACCTAATGTCTATGGAAGTAAGCTAACAAATCACCAAGCAGTTATAAGGCGATTTTCAACTTGTTTTAATTCTAATTACTTAAAAATTGAAAAACTCTGAAACTTTAATAATTTTTTTAACTGTATTACATGTACAACTTATTAGAAATTACTTCCGATTACTAAAATAATAATTTTTGAGAACTTGATAAAAACTTCGCCTTAACGTGAACACTATATTTGTATTTCATTAAAATAAAACAGAACGCAAATCAAGAAACACTTAGTAATATGTATAAATTGGTGGTTCTGGTCCCCCAAGACATTTGAATTGGCTCCATTTTATTTTTTCAACGCTTTTCTCTCGCCGTTATCCCTCGCTTCCAGATAGCCCAGTATAATCCCTGACTTCAGTCAATTTAGCTTCACATCCAAACACATCCTCTTCACGTCTCTCAAGAACTCGATGTCAAGAACCACACAAATCTCTTCACTCACCCTCTTCCCATGTTATGAGTGTCAACTTATTTGTGGTGTAACAATGGTACAATAAAACCGTAGCTACACATGCANAGTAATATGTATAAATTGGTGGTTCTGGTCCCCCAAGACATTTGAATTGGCTCCATTTTATTTTTTCAACGCTTTTTCTCTCGCCGTTATCCCTCGCTTCCAGATAGCCCAGTATAATCCCTGACTTCAGTCAATTTAGCTTCACATCCAAACACATCCTCTTCACGTCTCTCAAGAACTCGATGTCAAGAACCACACAAATCTCTTCACTCGNGATGTCAAGAACCACACAAATCTCTTCACTCGCCCTCTTCCCATGTTATGAGTGTCAACTTATTTGTGGTGTAACAATGGTACAATAAAACCGTAGCTACACATGCAAACTAACTTCCTTCTTGCACTCCCTGCAAACCACCCCCACCACAAACAAAAAAGTTATAAACGATGGAATAAATCGGGGAATATTTAAAGGGGTATTATTCATTCCATCTTGTTTTATTATAGTTTCACTGTAGCTTCATTTCAGATCAAACATTTTAAAACATGTGCTTAGATGGCATAGGGCGTACCTTAACAGTTATAATTAAGTCCACAATAATTTTCCCATGTTGTGTTTGTTGCATATGTACCGTAGTAAAGTTTAAATAATTATTTACTCNCTTAACAGTTATAATTAAGTCCACAATAATTTTCCCATGTTGTGTTTGTTGCATATGTACCGTAGTAAAGTTTAAATCATTATTTATTCTTTTTCAATCCCACACGAGCAAACACAGAATAACCTCAGTCTGTTATGTTTTAAAGAATTCTGTAAAATAAATTTTTATGTAATGATTAAAATTTAATTTTAATGTTAAATCTTAATAATTAGTTATATAAGTTATAGCTACAATAAATGCAAGTATACCCCCGCCTTAAGTGATTAATGAATATTAGCCAGGTGGTAACTACTATAAGCAAAGAAACAACGTGACTTCCACTAGTACATGCTCAATAGCGCGCCAAATGGGCGTGTCCCATTCGACCTTGTGCAACACACTGTGGCTACGTCGCCGCTATCCCTAACAGCAAAACAAAAAAACGTATTGTCGTCGCCACAGGCCTTTGAATGACTTACAAGTACTGCTGTGTGTAATGATGTTGTAAACATGTCATCGCTACCTAGTGCAGTAAGTGATGATGCAATGGGGCTACCATCCGTAAGTGAGGATGTGCATGTGAACAGTATGAAGAGTTCGCTGTTGATATCGAGTAGATCGTGTCGCTACTGTGGTGAGACGTACAGTGAAAGCAGCATGGCACATGGACACGAGGAGAGCGGTAAATGCACGAAGAAGACACGATGGGCTTATTTGACTCATCTCTGTCACGCGTGTGGGCGTTAATTTAAGAGTTATAAGACAACGAACTACGAGGAAAGAGAGTTTCGTGAGGCATATCGCCTTCATGTCAAACAGTGTAAACCTCTGGCTCGAAAACCTGTCCATGTTCTAGGCAAACCTAATGGTAATGGATTCGCGATGAAGGCATCTGCTTCCCGTGGCAGTCTGAAAACTTATGTCAAAATATTTCGCTGGGTATGCCGAAAGAAATTTGCACATTTCTGCAGGTCACGAAAAATAGTTTTATAAACAAACTTACAGAAGAGCTGGAAAACCGTGCGTCTCTAAAATATAATATATGATTATAATGTAACTACTCGAAACCAGAACCCTACCAGGAAGAACACTGTAGAAGGGCATTCAAGACCCCAATCTACCAATATATAATGTATATGACATCGATAAGAGAATAGATGATAATATACTAATGATATGTCCCGAGGAAAAATAAATGGTGACGAAGGGTTCAGGTTGGACACTAGTTCCGGTTGACCATTTACAGCTAAGGACAAATGTAAGTCATCCACTTAAAAAAAATATGAAGTTCTCGTCTTGCCTTCGATAATCATCGAGAAGAAATGTTTGTATGTATGTACAATTTTCTATATAACAAATATGTACTTAATATGTTGAGTTTCATTTATTTTAAAAAGATGAAATTAAAATTTAAAAATTATTATCAATAAATACTTAGAAGAGTGTCTCGTCGACAAAAAAAGTTTGGAAATGGCTGACATTGGAGTTCTCTGGTGCTAAAAAAAAAAAAAAAAAAANAGCTACCTCTCGATCATGCCGAACGAGCTGTCTGCGGCCAAGATGGTAGGCTGGGGGATAGAAGATGACTACAGTGTTCCTTTATACAGAAGATCTAGAAAATAGTGGGTCTATAAATACAATATATGGTTAGAATGTGACTACTTGAAACCAGAACCCTACCAGGAAGAACATTGTAGAAGGGCATTCAAGACCAGAAATGTACCAATATATAATGCATANCGAAACCAGAACCCTACCAGGAAGAACATTGTAGAAGGGCATTCAAGACCAGAAATGTACCAATATATAATGCATATGACATCGATAAGAGAATAGACGATAATATACAAAATACATGTCGCGAGGAAGAAGAAATAGTGATGAAGGGTTCAGTTTGGACACTAGTTTCGGTTGACCATTTGCAGCTAAGGACAAATGTAAGCCATCCACTTACAAAATAATATGAAGTTCTCGTCTTACCTTCGATAATCATCACGAAGAAATGTTTGTATGTATGTACAATTTTCTATATAACAAATATGTACTTAATATGTTGAGTTTTATTTATTTTAAAAAGATGAAATTAAAATTTAAAAATTATTATCAACAAATACTTTGAAGAGTGTCCCGTCGACAAAAAAAGTTTGGAAATGGCTGACATTGGAGCTCTNAAATTATTATCAACAAATACTTTGAAGAGTGTCCCGTCGACAAAAAAAGTTTGGAAATGGCTGACATTGGAGCTCTATGGTGGTAAATGCCAAATAAAAAAACTTGTGGAATCTATAGTGTCCAATACTGGCAAAATATGCTTTAAAGTGGTGATTTAGAGGCCAATGGGTATATTCCAATGATTGATATGGGTGGAGCGATAATTTATGTTACGTAAGGCTAATGATTAATATGGGAGAGGAGGGGTGGGGGTGGCAGGGCGAGTGTGTGAGGTGGATTTTGATTAGAATTTTGTTTGCCAGGGTGTTTTGGAATGACGAGTGGTGGAGGAGAGGGTGGTCAAGATGAAGAGAGGGTCGATGCTGAAGGGGAGGGGTGATGGTTGTGAGGGTGGCATATTGAGGGAGACGGAGGTAGCGGGGTATGGACATGGAAGGTGCAGGATGTTTGTCGGGGGAGGGGGCCAGGTATGCTGATCCTCCCCGGTCCGCTTGATCAGGCTTGGAGTGTCGAATCCTCCTCTCCTGCTCTGAGGATTAAGTGGCCCATTCTGCTACGAGCATCTAATTATCTTGCCGGACTAAGGATGTTTCGGTTCTTGGTTCGTGGACCTTAAAATCCGCTTTCCTCATTTTCCCATTTTTTTTGGAAATTGTTTGTTGAAAAAANCGGTTCTTGGTTCGTGGACCTTAAAATCCGCTTTCCTCATTTTCCCATTTTTTTTGGAAATTGTTTGTTGAAAAAAATGATTTTTGGGCAAAATAATTATTTTGGAGGTGGTTTTTTTTTAGTGAAACAGGCTATTTTGTCGCCTACATGGTCGTCCCAGGGCGCCAACTAAAATGGCCGCCGCCCACGCTTGCCTTTATGACGGGCGGATCAGAGATCCAGAGCATGGTACCTGTGCCAAAGGAGTCATATATGCACTACTGCAGAGGAAGGAAACCTACTAGAAGTACCAAAAGATGGAAAAGTAGTATTCGTAAAACAAATGCAATCTCAGGGAAAGTGTATGTTTCAAAGGGAATGAGTGAAGAGGTTTGGGCGGCACTTAACATCTAGGTCTTGAGAGACGATGAAGGTGAAGCGAGGTGAGTATAGAGCAGAGCTGGAATGAAAGAGTGGGAGAAACGGGAAATCCCCGAGGAAACCCACCGACCAGCGGCATCATCAGGCACGATTCCCGCTTGCAAAAATCCGGGAGCGACCCCGCCGGGAATCCAGCCCCCTAGGTGGGAGGCGAGTAGTCTAACCACTTCATAACTGCGACCCCTTGATATATCAAACAGAAGAAAGTTAGTTACAGAAAAACTAATGAAGTTGTCATATGATAGATGCAGAATGAAATGCCCAGAGAATAATTCAAAAGAATATCGCTTAACAATATTCAATGATTACTGGAGTAAAGAAAAACCTAAGGACATGAAAAGGCAATTACTGGTTTGGAGTGTTAAAGAGAAAGCTGTTCTATGATAACGAGCAGTGAATGATAGTAGACCATGAACAAAACTATTTAATGTAGGTTCGACATTCAAAAAAGTTTGTAAAGATTGCAAAGCATCTTTTGGTTATTCTGGCAATTTCATATACAACAGTCACGACAGCGTTAAAGAAGAAGGAAAAATGTTGCAGTGATTAATTATATGAACTTGGAAGACATATGCAGATATGCAGTTTATTTAGTTATGTAGTAATTATGAAGTTTAAATTATGAAAATGTTTTAAAATAACATTTAATATTATCATTTTATTTAGGATTTGTATGGATTTAATATTCTGTTGCTATTGGAAGTATGTATTGTTTTTAATTATTTTCAATACTTAAACTGAAAAACAACACAGATACATAATCTGTATGTAATGTTTACAATTAATAAAATAAAAATATATTTTATAAAGAAATGAATAGAAATTTAAAAAGTGTTTTCTTTCCTACACAGAAAGTAAAGATATGAAGCTGTGGCACTTTACCACTGAGGAACAGTTTTGATCATCAATTAGTTGGCTTCCATTTTCTAAACCAGTGTTCATATCGACACACTGATTGCACAATACGAAAGTTAAGTTTGACAATCGTTGAAATGATAGTAGCTCCGGTTTGCATTGAGCTTTCTTCCAGTTAGTAGCCCAATAATGGTGTCTATTGAAGCTCAATTTTACCATTCATTTAAAGTACTTACTTTAGTGCATTTAGAAGTACGTAAAAATATTATATTACCAGATATCCATGTTTATGATATTCCTATTACTGGTAAGTCAATTATATTACACTAAGATTTTTGTGAATTAAAGAAAATCCATTCAAGTGTCTAAACCTTTAAGTTTAATGAGTTAGCGACTTGTGTGTGATGTCAATACGTCACACTGAATCCTACTCCGAACTGAAGACACCGTCCTTAGAGTTAAGAACGAAGCCAAGTCGCACAGATTGTGAAAAACCAAACTTTCCATTTTCATAAATAACTTATCGTTCTTCCATCTTCCAAACCTTATCCAGCCTTTAGTGCTTTATTTTTTTGGTGTTAGAGAGGCGTAATATTTATGTGGCCTTAAGCCTAGATCTCTCTAGTGCTTTTACCTATATGTGTAGAACTGACTTTTTGGTTAAGTATTCGAGTTCAGTATACATTAGTTTCCATTAGGATAATTCTGATATGAAACAAACCCGGAATGTTATGAAGTCTGGGGGAAAAGAGGATACATACGTTGAAGTTGTACAGATATCCGAATGGTAGTAGGAGTGTTTTCATCAGAAGAAATACAAGAGGCATTCGTTACGCTATTATCAGATATTTTACTGAATTTTATACTTTTTAATTTGTTTCGTGTATTCATTGTTTGGCGGGACAATAATGTAAAAACTATAGTTTATATTTATTCATATAAATAAAGTGACTCCGCGTGTCATTGGTGGTCTACTATAAATTCAGTGTCTGCGTTTATTTAGTCTAAATTTCATTTTCACTTCGTTAGACATGCAAACAGAGTGATTTCTCTCATTCTGAAGTGAACTAAGTGTCAATGCAGATCGATAGTCCTCGCGATGGTTTTACGTGTGTTCGTCGCTAAAGCCAGGCAATTGTTATGCTATATCTGCATTATTATTTCTGAGAACTATTATGTGCATTCCAGTTTTATATTCACGTTTATGCGCAGAGGCTTCTGTTGAAGAATCGAACTACAATGTTTCGTTTAAGTAAAAAAAATCAGCAGAAACAAGAGATTTGTTGCAGTGATAATACATATTTGCTATATACTCAGCAGGAGTATTTGTAATAACTTAATATGATATTATGTAGTAAATAATGGTATTACGTCAATTTCAAATGAGCAGAATTATAACGAGAAATATTTTCAAAATTATAAAAATTAATCTGAATTCAAAAATTGTACTTGTGATTTTTTTTTAAATAACTTTGTTTCTTTCAGAGTAAATTCTACAATGCAAAAAAAGACAGTACCAAAAGTAAAAGTGATGGGTTTTTATATGAAATTTTTGGCATCCTCCAAACGTTCAAGTGTTTAAATTGCAAAACTCTTCTTAGAAAGAGCACTTAATTAACCACATTTTGGACGCAATGCAGGCAGGCATCACTTGCGTTTGACAGGATACAACCAGTTCTGAATGTTGGTAACTGTCCAGCACTGGTCTCTCACACAACGCGCACACTGGTCGAACCTCCTATAAAAGCACAGACTTTCCTTGTGCGTTTAAAAGCCGCTAGACGTGTTTCTGGTTGCAGGACATCCAAGGCCACATAACATTTCCAGACACAATGATCTCGGAGACGGATATACAATGTTGCAGAAGCTTGGATAGAA
This sequence comes from Clitarchus hookeri, assembly GCA_002778355.1. Taxonomy (NCBI): domain Eukaryota; kingdom Metazoa; phylum Arthropoda; class Insecta; order Phasmatodea; family Phasmatidae; genus Clitarchus; species Clitarchus hookeri. Next base: position 176,620 of record NQII01003727.1, on the reverse strand, counting down.
TGTCCTTAACCCCTTGCACTCCAATGTTATACCAGTTGCAACGTCGTTAATCATTTTATCTGGCTTGTTAAATTATACTTCCAGTTTCCATGAACTGTGCTGCACTGTTCTTCGTGCGACTAGAGGCAGGTATTTTCCTTGCATTAGAAGANGTGTTTCTGGTTGCAGGACATCCAAGGCCACATAACATTTCCAGACACAATGATCTCGGAGACGGATATACAATGTAGCAGAAGCTTGGATAGAATGTCCTTAACCCCTTGCACTCCAATGTTATACCAGTTGCAACGTCGTTAATCATTTTATCTGGCTTGTTAAATTAAACTTCCAGTTTCCATGAACTGTGCTGCACTGTTCTTCGTGCGACTAGAGGCAGGTATTTTCCTTGCATTAGAAGANTACTTCCAGTTTCCATGAACTGTGCTGCACTGTTCTTCGTGCGACTAGAGGCAGGTATTTTCCTTGCATTAGAAGATGCCGCACCTGTCTTGACGTAGGCGTGTAGAAGGTTGATCGTGTATTATCTATTAATAAAAAACTAATTTTACGGATTTTTTTTCTTTTTTAAGTTTTTGGGGGTTTTATTTATGCCAGAGAAAGTGACAGGCAGGTTTTTCGTTTCAAGTAGCACGGTTTAACACAGAAATGCCATATAAGAATAAAAGTCTTGACTGCGGTGGACTCCGAACCATTGGCTCCTCCCTGCGTTGATAATCAGAGTCGCTCTCGCCATTGGTTCACAGAGTGCATAAACACACAGGGGATAAATGGCGCGGCGGCATAGGTTCCTTTCATGTGGTCGTACCTGTTCTCTGATTGGCTGCGAGGGGTTGTGGGAACACGTATCTTACATCGCCGTTCCTCCCGAGGAAATTTATGNACCTGTTCTCTGATTGGCTGCGAGGGGTTGTGGGAACACGTATCTTACATCGCCGTTCCTCCCGAGGAAATTTATGTGCGGGAAAAAAAAGTTGTCCCAAGCCTACAGTTGTTAATAATTCTGTGATTTGTTTATCGTGTTGTAGGTTGTCTCGATTGAAAATTGTGTTAGTAACCAAGGCATGCTCACGTTTATGAGGCGAGGAATCTGGACCGGTTAAGGACCAGCCCAGCCTCCAGGACGGGAGCAGCGGGTCCTCTGTAATTATGTAGGGCCATGCATCTCTAGCCTTTTATGGACATGGCGACCGTGAGTATTAACACTTAAATTTTGGTTTTGTCGTGACGGTATCTCTGAGACATCCAGCAGCTGTGAACTATATAATATAAGGCAGTGGGTGGTGGGGGTAGGGGGACAACATAAACGAGGATACTAAAGGACATAGCAAAAACACATAAAGAGGAAGCGATATGCACAAATGTATGAACATTCTGGGAGATCGTTCATGTCACCAAAGAGATACATTTCGGAGTCAGCGATTGTGAAACACGCTTTTCATGCATAAATAATAAGTACCTGTGTTGCGGAGAAAGTGAGTTTTCAAAAATCTGTTCACGTGTGCGAACTGATAGTAAGCAAAAATTTGGAAATTTTACATAATAGGAAAACTAGTGGAAATTTCAAAGTTGCCCAATTTCGAAAATATGAATGGCTAACTCCAAATTTAAGTGAACCCAGCACGAAATGTTAAGAACTTGATTTAACACATACAACAACAGTAAAAATACAGGCCGAAACCAAATTTTCTACCATGAAGATATTTCAACGCGATTTTCCATTCACCTACTTTACTTTTTGTGAAATGTGATGACATCCGCACTCAAACAACACGGAGATCAGAGCTACATATTCGAGATATTGCAATAAAGTAGGGTTGTGAAATGCGCGAGGGACTGTCTCATCGCGTNCTTTAGGTATAAAGTGTAACGTTTATTTCCCACTTTATTTGGCATATAGAATCTCCTAACGAGGTTTGTCGGTCAAATTATTGCTCCACTCTGTATTTTGCACGTCATCTTGAACTCAAAAATTTGCATAATATGTTTCCAACAATCAGTTAAGTTTTATTAATGCAATAGTATCTCCCCTCTCTGTCTCGCCATTATCTGGTATGGTAGGGGTGGGTTTGAGGTTTGTTGACTCTATATCTTTTTACTTGTGGAGAAAACTTCACACCTGCCGTAAAAATGCATTTGTTTGCATGCCTTTAGAGAGGAAACACTGTATTCAACTCTAAAATGACAAGTGTTATTGTGCATTTTTATGAAACACAAGTTCTGTTTTATCGCAGTTTCACTTCATTACCTGATAGCAAAGCCAGCAAAAAGAACAGTTCCTTTCCCAGCACCGGTACGAAAGGGCGGGAGAAACTGGATATACCCAAGAAAGCAGGTTTACCAGCGGCATCGTCCGGCAAAATTCCAGTATGCGAAAATCCGAAAGTCTAACCGCTCAGCCCCCGCTGTTTTGCCTCGTGGCCGGACAGTGCGTGTCTAATGGCGCGTGGTGACAGTGACGACGAAGCTTGCTTTCACCTGTCAGGTTCTGTAAATTCTCGAAACTCCCGTCTTTGGGCTGGTGAACATCCCCACGCGGCGAATCAAGGACCTCATCATTCAGATGAGTGTGGTGTTTGGTGTGCAATTAGCCACCAGCGGATATGAAGACGAAGTGTCTTCGAGACATAATTAGCAGCTGCTGAATACATTGACATCTTACACACATTTTTTTAACCAATTAGACAACTTGATATGGCCTCATCTCATTTAACACAAAGCAAAGCACGTATGTTGAAAATTCCGTTAAAATGTCTTCATAATTGCTAACGTTGTTAACGAAAACCTGGGTTCGGCTTGGAATGAGGTATCTTGTTCGCGTACATAAAAAGTAAATTGTCTCGTGCAACACTCATCAGTGTCGAAAATAAACTTATCGCAACGTTTATACACAAAATAAACAAAACACGGAATATCACAAATTTATTACTAAACAAACTTGGCTCCAACAACCATATAAGTTTCCCTTCACTAGAATACTCGCAAAGCACAATGCGTATTCCCAACACTATATATGACGCTCTCTGATAACACATAACTAATGTGACGTCACGTTATCCACACAACCATAAGAGTGCGCACACTACGTCATCAGACCGAAAGACAAGTTCTCAGTCAACTGAGTCCTTCACTTTCAATTTGGCGACAGATCTATTTTACGCTTCTGAGATATGATTTAACCTGAATGTAAATCCTTATAAATTCATAGCTGAAGGTTGAATATGGTTTTCTCAACAAGTTTTACTAAATTTACCGTTTCTATTTAAAACTCTTTGCCTTCTCGTAAAATATTAATTTTAACTATTTAAAATCACAAGGATACAGTTTACAAAAGTCTATACAAAACATTTTGTTGTTTTCTTTACCTCAAAATCATTGGGTTTCATTTTTTTTTTTTTTATCTCTTTCGAACCTTTATTTACAAAAGTTTTTGACTCGTTTATGTCCTACTTTAGTGGTGTTGTCATAAAAAATTGAACTTTAAACCCTTCAGTGGGTTGTTTTTTTTTTTGTAAATTTGATAATACTGCCAGCAAAAGCCTTTCTTTAAATGAACTTCTATACATGATACAGCAAGCAACAATGGCTTTGCGCTAAAACATTTTAGCTGGAAATGCACCATTTCTTATTCGCTTCGCCATTTCGTTCAAAACGTCCAGTTTGAGCTAATCCAAAGATGTAATATAATACCGTTGTGTAAGTGAAAGGAGATATCCATATGTAAAGAAGTAATTCCCGAAGTCCGTCCAAAACAAAAAACTTTGAATTCACGCCACTTAGGAGATCACACTATGTTAATTTCCATCTTTAAACAAATTTACAGAACAAACACTTAACCGAAATTTCCAAGAATTTCTTAACTTCCCTCGAAACTTTTTATTCTTCGTGTTTCCTTTTCTTTTAACTTCACCTAATTCTATTACTTCGATGCTGATAACTAATAAAGAATTTTCTGTCAATTAAGGCCACCGCTGTCTTGCTTTCCATCTGCCTGCAGTTGTACCCACCATGTGAGTTGGCGAAGTGGTATCTCGCTCGACTCTCATTCGGGAGGACCCAGGTTAGATTCCCAGTCTAGCCATCCTGATTTAGGGATGGGTGAGCCATGTCCGATTACTTCCCAAATCCCTTTTCTCTGAGCAACATGCTCCGTCTCTACTGACTCACCGTAGAGGAGACGTTTAGTCACATTACTTACGTACCAGTTGTACTCCGATAACTTCGCGGATGGAGACTCGATATTGTCATGAGTCCGACCAACCACGTCGTCACAACTACTGTTCTGCTGAAATGCAGGCAGTTGTCGGTTCTACAGAGATGACGGATTCCAAATATTGTTTTATACATTGTAGAAGGGATAATTATATGTGGATTATTTGTTAAGTTTAGTTGAGAGTTATGGGTGGCTCTTAACAACAATATCTATAGAACAGACGGGGCTGGAATGAGGAGAAAAATGAGCAGCGCCAGAATGCAAGGGCGGGAGAAATGGCAGATCCCCGAGAAACCCCGCTGATCAGCAACATCGTTTTGCACGATTCCTACTTGCGAAAATCCGGCAGTGACCCGTCCAGGGATTGAACCCGGTTCGCTTGGTGGCAAACAGTCTGACCGCTAGGCCACCACGACCCCAGGCTTATTTGTGTTCTCGTTTTTGCGGATAGGGTAATCGTAGAGCTGATAGGAACAATTATAATCTATACATGAACTCAACTGACATTTTATAACGTCACGCATATTTGTATTCTAATCCGGAATTCGAACCGATAAACACTCCCACTTGTAAATGAAGATCCAACCAACGATGGAACAGATTACACTTATACGATACAATCCTGGTCGCGCACAGTAGCATTGCGTTCGCAGACAGCCGAGTGTTCTTCGCAAAAATAATCCGCTAATGTGCGTGATGCCCGAAGTGATGTAAATATAGTCACATTCCTTCTCATAAAGGAGTTCTCTGATATAGACATGTTATTTTTGTTAAGACATCATAAAATAACAGGTTCTTCATATGAGACCTTGCATGCGAAACGAAGTGCTTCAACCGGTGAACGATTGTCGGTTTTTATATTTAATCCATTTATTTATATTGCATGTGTACTGTGTCCCTGGTGGGTAACATTTCACGGCGTTTTCTGTACAGTCGTGGGTAGAAAAAATGAGCAGTTTACATATTCCTAATCGCCTTCGGGATTCGTCGGATCTAGACCAGCTGCGAAGCCTTGGATCTTAAGCAAAACGCAGCACTACTAAAACTACCCAATCACGCTGCATTTGAACCGCGCCGAGAGCGTTATTCTTTGCCACCGGAGGCTCTCTCTGACCACACTTCCGAGGACGCATTACAGCGCATTTAAATAGCTCGACTAAACCGTCTATGAAACAATGTAGTGGATGTAATATGTCAGTTTAGCAGGATAGTTGTTAGTAATGCAAGAATATTTTATAACACAATAAACCTCACGCACATGTTCCTATTACCTTTTCGCTGTCAATCCAAACTACACCTTGTGCCACGAAATCTAGATAATTACTATAATTCCAAATTTTAAACAAATAAAAAACATAAATTCTTACTGCTACTTGAAACGCGGATTTACTTAATGTGATTTTTATGTGTTATATATATATGTATGTATATATATATATATATATATACATCTAGTTCACGGTAAACCGCAAACAGACACCTTTCAAAAATTAAAGCGCTAGTTAAGATCTCATTGTATGTACAATGTATATTCTTCCACCGTAAGCACTACTCACTTCCTCGGGACTGCAAAGGTGACAGTATTCAAAATTCACGCTCACGTATTACGAGGCTCCCTACGACGAATCCACCTGCCTGGGTGCCGCGGTGACGTGGTGGATAGACGACTCGCTTCTTGGGGGGCCGTGGTGGTGTGGGGGATAGACGACTCGCTTCCTGGGGTCTGTGGTGGTGACAGTATTCAAACTTCATGCTCACGCATTCCAAGGCCCCCTTACAACGGCACCACCGTCCTGGGGCCATGGTGGTGTGATGCCAAACTTCATGCTCACATATTCCTAGGCTCCCTACGACGACACCACAATCCTGGGGGCAGCGGTGGTGTGGTGGGTCGACGACTCCCTTCTTGGGACCACAATGGTGACAGTATTCAAACTTCATGCTCACACATTCTGAGGCTCCCTAAGGCTCCCTAAGGCGACTCCACCAGCTCCCCACAGCGACAGCAGCGCTGCACACACATTCGCACACACACACATGAACACACATACGAATATGCACCCATACATGCACATACACATGAACATGCGCACCCACATGAACATGCACACACACGCACACATACGAACGCACACATACACAAACACATTCACATGCACACACACGAACGCACACACACGCACATGCACACACGAACGAACTCACACACACATACACACACGCACGCGCACGCACACACACATGCACACTCCTGTCAGCCATCGAGAGGAAACAACAAAATTCTCAGTCAGTGGCCGGGGGCTACAGTAGTAGTATGCGGTAACACTCACTCTCGAGCAGCGTCTGCCAGCGCGCAAGATACAGCCGTCCAATTTGTAACGTAGACATCACTCCCGACAACGAAAATGACAAATTGGGCATTTATGCCCTATGCGAACTTATAAGCATAGTTGACCATAATTTCCGAACCGTTTAAGATACAGGTTTTTAAGGCCCGAAGGCCAGCGCACCCTCCAAACCTCCCGCACTGTAACTGTACTCCGAAGAGTAAAACAGTGAGCTGCACTTTTTCTGTCCATTACTAAGGGCCATTCATTTTCTTGATACCTGTAACCGGTAGATTAACCGATATTCTCACTTAAAAACCTGTCCTCCTCACCAATCAGTGGTCCTCCAAGCATTTGAGTATCCCGTTATGAATCATCAGAAATTTGCTGGTACCATAACAGCTTAAGAAGATTAGCAAAGGGTTAGGCTCATCGCTTAAGTAAGCATATCTTATGGAGATCTTTGTTGGCCATCACATCTTCAGATGAGGTCACTTACGGGAAATAAGCTCAAACAAGGAGTTCGGTAACTCGCAAGTCCTCTGTCTTGAGATAGTCTTCTAGCACATGGTGTACTGTGTCATCCACACCACATACATCGCACAGCGGAGATTGCACGAGTCGCAGGCTGTTTAACTTCGCAATGAAGTTGCCATGACCAGTTGTTAGTTGCATGCTGTAGTGGTTCACAGTGATCCACTTACAGCTCATCCTGGCTTTGATGTCTGGCAATAACTTAAAGGTTTGCCGGCCTTTCTCCGAGTTAGTCCAGGTGTTTTACCATTCTTCCAGAATATCAGCCTTTAGCGTATCCTTATATTCTTTAGACAGCCCGCCGGCCCGCGCCCTCTCCGCAGTGAGTCCCCTGTATTTTATCAGCAAATCTGCTGGAAGAACTCCCGCTATTACTGGGAGCGACTCATTTGACACAGTTTTATATGCACCGGTAACGGTCAGCAGTGCCGCTCTTTGAGCACTTATGAGCTTTCTTTTGTGCCACGAAAGTGCAGCCCGGTGCTGCCACATCACCGCACCATATGTTATTATGGCTTCAAAAACTGCCTTGTATACAGTTCTGAGTGTGCTATAATTTAGGCCCCAGTTTGTATTGTCAATTCTACGGAGTTTTTGGAAAACCAGGACTGCCTTCCACGACACATATTCAATGTGCTTCAAGAAGCTCATATTTTCGTCCATGATGACTCCGAGATACCTGTATTCCTTTACATATTGGACTGGGCTCCCTCCGAAGGACACGGTTGGATTTCGTTTTAGTTTTCCCTTAACCAGCATGGTTTTGGTTTTCTCTATTGAGAATTCCAGCTTCACACTTTTAGACGAGTTCCAGGTTTTGGACATTATCTCGCTTGCTTTTGTATCTAGTTCTCTTCTTGAGTTCCCCGAGACTAGGATAAGTCCGTCATCCACGTAGCCAAATACCGTGCACCCCATTGGGTGACCCAACTCCAAGAAACCGTCGAAGAGGATGTTCCATAGGATAGGTCCGGGGACCGATCCCTGGGGGCATCCCTACATAAGCTCTTTCCTTACTTGAGGTGTCCTGAATGAGTAGATACACCATCTTTCACGGAAGAAGTCCAGGATGACCCTGTACAAGTTGGCTGGGCATTTCTTGTTCTTTAATCGATGCATTACCTCCGGCCACCAGGCATTGTCAAATGCTCCAGATATGTCCAGGTATATTGCCAGCATATATTTAGCAGAGGAACCGCTGATCTTCTTCATTACTTCATGAAGCGCAAAGTCAGTACCGGTTCCTCTTCTGAAGCCATACTGGTGTTCGTTTAGTGTGCCTTCTGCTTCCAAGGCCATTATTAATCTCCTGTTAATCAGCTTTTCATACACTTTGCCTAGCACCGGAAGCAATGTCAAAGGTCTGTACGATTTGGGGTCGTCCAATACTCTCTTGTTTTACTTTTTCAGGATTCTTAGGCATCCCAGTTTCCATGGGGAATGAAACACACCGGCTTGGAGACAGTCGTTGTAGATGTCCAGAAGAATTTTCTTTATTCGAGAATAACACCTTTTTAATATTTCGGTTGTTATGCCGTCCATCCCTGGTGCTTTCCCATTCTTCATGTTGTAGACTATCTGCTTCAGTTCTTCCATTTCGAAGTTTGGTGCGTCTTGCAACTCTGGAATTACTTCCATTGTCTGTCTCTTTACCGTGTGCTCCTCCCCCTCTTCCACCATGGAGTCATCAGGCAGGAGAGCCTGGAGCAGGACTTCCATTGAATCTTTCTAATTCGTTAGAAATTTACCATTTCATGCAGGGTGGTGGCACTGCCTTCTTGGTCTTGTTTGAGGCCAACTTGTACACAATACCGAATGGATCTTCGTTTCCGGCCCGTATAACGAAGTCCTCCCATGATTTCTTCTTTTTCTTGCGAACCCTGCCGAAATAAGCCTGCTTTTTCGCTTTGTATATTTGCGAAAATTGGACCCTTTCTTCGCCACGAAGCTGGTGTAGCTTCTTCCTTTCTTTTCTTAGAACTTTTCTCTCTTGGTCCAGTTCCTTATCCCACCAAGACAGGTTGGGAAGTCCTCGGGATGTCTTCTTCAGGTTCTCTTCACATGTTTCTTGAGTGATCTTCGTAAGTTCACTGACTCGATTATTCAGACTTGTGATCTTGTTATCAATTAGAGCAAGCTTATCCAGCAGGGCCCCATCGAAGGCCACCCAGTTCGCCATATTGTGCACAAATCGCACCTCCCCTTCAATCTGTTGCGGCAACCACCGTCCACCATCATCACCAGCGAGTACATTGAATGTAATCAAACGGTGATCACTGGAGCTTTCCTCAAGCACTTTCCATTCCATGATGGTGTTGTTTGCCTTTCTGCTTGTTACAGTTACATCTAGGTATGATTGAGTGCCGTAGACCTGCGAGGCAAAATGTCGGAAGATTTCTTTCTTCGTTTGCCACGTCCATATCATTAGCCAGGATGAATTGGCTCACTATGTCTCCTGCTTCATCATCGACAGGTGAATGCCGCAGCTCTGATTTAGCATTAACATCAGCGCTTAGGATCAGAGGTTTCCCTTTCAGTGTGTCGATAATGATTTCCCATCGATCGATATGCATCTGCGTGTTGTCCTCGAACTGGAAGTATGAGGATACTACCCAGAACTGTGTTGTGCCCTTGGTTATCTGTGCACATATGTGGTGAGTGTCCGAGACACTTGTCAATACCATAATTTCCACGTCTTTGTTGACCCTCAATATCCCAGCCCGGGGGCGGATACCGACAGTAAATACATCACCCCGCAGGCCCACAACATCATCAAAAGCAACATATGGTTCCTGGAACACTACAACATCCAGTCCCTGCTCCAGAACAATCCTGTTCATTTCAGCTGCTACTGCTGCCAACCATTGCATATTTAGCTGCCCACACCTTAGGACATTAGACTCCATAGTCTATTCGTGAGAGTTCCACGGACAGGGCTCTCTGGTATTCCAGGCAATCGCGGGAGTCCACTCTGTGATCGTGCTGCTGACCCTTTTTTTGTGGCAGTTGGCACATATATCTGTAAAGTTGGTTTCCTGTTTCTTAGGGCAGTTCTAATATTCATGACTCTGGTCACCACAGCACGAGCAGGTGGACTGCGCTTCTATACATCTACCAGCAATGTGCCCCCATTGCTGGCATTTATAGTATCGTGACAATGATATATAGTCCTTGATTCTACAGCTTTCATAGCCCACATATACTCTTTCCTTTTCTATCAGTGCATTTCTGGACTGTGGGTCGCATTGCAATACCACGTTCACCCTGTCCGTGTCCCATCTCCCAGTTCTGTGACTCACTGTCACTGCCTTTACAAAGCTTTGTAAGTTGTGGCCTCCACATGTTCCATTAAAATTTTGCCTGAAGATGGTTTCAGGTAGTCCAGTTCCATCCTCATTACGAGGTACGTCATATATGACGATTTTAGAACCATTTCTCTTTGGTGCCTCTATCTTGAGGCCCAATGCCTGGATTTTTGTGGCATTACTGAACGTTTCCAGGGTTTTGTCGTCCTCTGCTTCGACCATAATGCCACCTCCACTGATGCCACGCATGTTTCGGATTTGCAATTCTTCTGCTATTGGATTGAATCCACTCTTTATTTTGTCTCTTGTTTCTTTGCTGGTAATTCCTTCATTTTCTGGGTACAAGAGGACCACTTTTTTTGCAGGTCTTGGTTTCAGTGCATCTGTTCCAGCTGCCTGCGCATATCTTTTTATCTCTGGAAATGTTAGTCTTTCTGGCTTGAGGATCTCTTGCCTCGGGGTTTGAGTATTTTCCAGTTGCCTTAACCTTCCGATTAATTTACAGTTCCCCATTAAGACTTCGTCTACATTTCTTTCTAACTGACTAAGTCTCGGGATTAACCAGTTTGCCTGTGTGGAGTTTATCTTGGAACTCTTATTTAAGATCCACTCCATCATCATCGATACCATCTCTTTTGTGTTCTCGTGTATCTCCTGTACATGAGACTCTTCATTTGTTAATGAGTCGTTCCCAGTATCCTTTAGCTGAAACCTTAGATTTTTCTTGGCTTTAGTGGCTTCTTGGCTTGAAGTTCCGGGTGTTGGATCCATTTCTGCATCTCCTGTTGCAACTTTCATGGCTGATTTGGGCACCACTTCCAAAACTTCAGTTTCCGGGAAGATCATCCTGGAACTCTTGAGGGGCTTGCCTTTTCTCCCAACAAGAGTAAATTCATGCACTTTCCTTGTGGCCTGTTTAAGATCTGTTTCTTCTTCGGAGGAGGACAGTTCCTCAGAGCCTTCTGATCCTGCAATCTCCTGTTCTTTCATTGTCTTGTCCTCCTCTCCGGAGTTCTCCATTCGGTCTTCATGGTCATAGACCTCCTGGATCCAAGAATCCACTATACTCGATTTGACAACTCGTATGTTTTTCCAAATCTTCCGGTTAGTTCTCTTCTTTCCGGAAGACATCGTGCATCTTGCACAGTTGAACTGAGAGTCCGTTAGGTGCGTGATTGCTGCCTCTGTCACCTCTCTTGCGATATATTCGCCTTTTAGGGAGCTGGTCAGGCTTTTCCTTTTCTCCTTTAGCGGCCTGGGCTTCTCAGGTGTTGTGAGACCCAATGCCTCGGTCATTGCTGGGTTGGGTAGCCCACGTGGGCTTCCCGAAGACGCCATAGTGTTTCCGTGGCAGCGGAACCCACACTATGGTTCTTCACTCTTTTCACTTGTTACACAAGTATCTTTGAGAGCTTAGATTAATAAGTCTGCACTACACACAACACTGCACAGTCTCTACTCTGTGCTTACTGACGTAAGTCACCACACTACACACACACTAAGTACATAAACATAAACAGATTTAGCGAGTCCCCCGAGTCCATCCACTAGTCAAGCCTCAGGGTAGCCTGAGGCAGTAGGCCTCAGACCGGCTTGGATCCCTTTTCCCCCAACTTAGCCGTCCACAGGGGATCCCACTAGGGGAATTATGGCCACGCACAGACAAGGTCCGGTGGACTGATGACCCTGTGGACCATTGATCCACCCGGTCACGCAGAGGCGGGGAGACAGTGTGCCACACTGACCTTTTCAACTTCCCAGTTAAACTGTTCTGTATCCAAGGTGCAGCTAGAGCAACTTCTTATTCCAGTTCGTTCACCTGCGGAACCACTCACAGTAGGTTAAGTCTCAGGGCGACACTGGGTTAACAATGTTGTAGTACCTCCATAGAAATTTGTATCTCTTTATAACAATCCGAAATTCAGCGAGGTGGCGCGGACTCGCATTCAGGAAGACCTGGGTTCGATTATCTGTTCGGTTTACCATGTTTTCCCATTTTCGCTCCAGGAGAATGCTGGGATTGTTCCTCGGTTGAGGTCAGTTCGACTCCTTTCCCACTCTTGCTTCACTGAGCAACTTCCACCGTCTGTAATGGCTTCGCCCTTTTCGACGAGGCGTTAAGCCGTACATTCAGGCTGTTCACGGTAAACTGAGCACCTATCTGCTTAGTATATACTTGTATCAACGTTGTGCATTCTTCCACTATGTGTAAAAACAACACTGCAGTGTGTCTCATTCACCAAACACCTGCGAGATTCGTGAGTTCAGTGTTCTGCAGACCAGACTCTACATTCTTATGTACAAATATGCCGAAGTCTACCGTGCATTTGTTGTCTGCTGTCACGGTGGAAAGCGACGATTGAACCAGCNCTTATGTACAAATATGCCGAAGTCTACCGTGCATTTGTTGTCTGCTGTCACGGTGGAAAGCGACGATTGAACCAGCCTTATCCAGGAGGTGTCAAACATCGTATGGACCAATGGCTCAAGTTTTATAAACACACGTGTTTTGAATTCTAGCTTGTCCCAAAATTAATCCGCGAATTATTCAGGTCTCTACTCATCACTTTAGTGAGACTATAAAATTTTCAGAAGAGCAAATATTTTAAAAATGCTTATTCTTATACTTATATGGTTATAAAAACAGAAAAGGGGAAATAAAATTATTATTCACAAATGTTTGCTTATACTTTTAATTTAGCGCTAAGGGCCGAAATTGCTTTCCACNGGGGAAATAAAATTATTATTCACAAATGTTTGCTTATACTTTTAATTTAGCGCTAAGGGCCGAAATTGCTTTCCACCTGTCATTACCAAATTTACCGCGCACCTTCCAGTCTATGTGACTGTCAAAATATATGCAGGTAAGAGCAGTGACATGTTTTCTACGGTTGATTTACAAAGTGGTTATTTAACCCTTAACAGCCTATAGGTATAGTAATCTAAATAGTATAACTAAGTTTTTATAAGTGCTGTAATAGTTTTATTTTTACGCGAGGAAAATATTTTGCTCAGACAAAGGGTTATGTAATGGCTGGTTGTCGGCGTACCTTCTCTGGCCCACTCGAAGTGACCTTGAACATATGAAGGCTGGGAGACGGGCTTATTGTAAAGTCACGAGAGCAATACAGGCACAAGGTCCTGCCTTCCTGCCGTCCTGCTGTCCGCCGATCAGTTACATAATAACTTGAGTATAATTTACGTAATAGTAATTCCTTTTACATTGAGATGTCTGTCTAGAATGGGGTTGTCCAACATACAGCCCGCGGGCCAGGTGCGGCCTCCGAGAAGTATTTGTGTGGCCTGCATGCCAAAAACTAAATGAACTAATGTATGTGTGTGAAGACGTTTTCTCCATCATGAAGTTCATCGGGAACCTCTATAGTAGTAGTTGGGGCCGCAGTGGCTGATCGGCTAGTCTGCACGCCTCCCACCAAGGCCACCCGGTTTAATACCCGGCCGAGCTATTCACCATTGATTCACTATGTCGTTACAAAAAACCAACTTGGTTTTCTGTGACGACAGTGTAAAGACGTATGTTCAAAACAATTTGCTTAATAATTCACCCATTGCAAGAACCTATCAATAAATTGTACCCTATTACACCCAGGTCAACCTGCATGAATTTAACGATGTTGCCCTTAATTATGTTCCCAAAAGGAAACAAGATTNCCCTATTACACCCAGGTCAACCTGCGTGAATTTAACGATGTTGCCCTTAATTATGTTCCCAAAAGGAAACAAGATTCGTTATTGTTTGCGAAGCCTCTTTGTTGTTTTCCGAAAAAACCATAACGAAAAATCAGATGCTGTCATTTTATTTAATTCTTGGCAATTTATTAAGTTGCCCGATCAGCTGGTCAAGTAAGGATAGTGCTGCTAAACTTTTGACTCACAAATGTGGCGTTATGAAAGGTAGAACTATATTTAACACTTCATTAATTTTTGGCTAAATGCAATACCAGTATGAGTAGCTACGAGATCTCAAACTGCAGTAAGTAAGGTAAAATATGTAAAAACTGACAATTCCTTGCCTATGTATATGCAAACGGTTCCGTTCGTCACTTTAAAACATAATGCAATAAACAGGTACTTAGCTTGAGAAACACGATGAAAGCAAACCTTAGTCTCAAAATTTACATAAATTAAAAGCTCCGCTTTTATTGAAATAAAAAAGTTTTCAACTTTGGTTTTTAGGAAAATTTACTAAATCGATTTATATACTTAAATTTTAAAAATATGCAGATACAAAATGGTTAAAGTGTCAAGGGCTTCTTTGAGTTCAATTGGCTAAGAACNTCTTAAATTTTAAAAATATGCAGATACAAAATGGTTAAAGTGTCAAGGGCTTCTTTGAGTTCAATTGGCTAAGAACTTCCTTCTTAAGTAACTCGGGGTCATTTCGGAAGTGTATGTGCCTACTTACTAGCATACGAATGAATGAAGATAAAGGTTCATTCTATAAATTACGAAAAATCTCTAATTCATATATATTTTTTCGCAATTAACGGTAACCAGAATCTCAATAGTCCAAATAATATTTCTCTATATGGCAGAATCAGATAGGCATGCAGCGTGTATTTGAATTCGTGAGAAAATTTTCGGTAGCAAGTTTATCAATACAAAATAACTTTATACGACATATGGTACAAACCGATTCCTAAGGGCGGTATAAGCTATAGAAGTTGGATTTATTTTACATATTAAATACACAATTTTAAATTCAATTTCAAGTGTTTGCGTAGTGTGTAACTGAATAATGATAATGAACCGCAATGAGACACCGAGACTTATCACTATTGGCATATTGTTTAGTGGGAATTATGGAGGTTCCCACTTTTATATAACTCTACATTTCTCGTACTGATAATTGCGCTCAATATAACGGTTTTATCAAATGCATGTCAAAACTGAAAATACCTGTCGTCTTGTATCACTACTTTAAAATCGTCGTTTTTGAGAATTTCGAGCATCAAATTTACAGCGAAGAATTGGAATACTGGACTGGTAGGCAACGCACCCTACACTCAATAACACAAGGCTGCAGCAAATCAGACACGGTGATTCATGAGGGACTGGTTGTCCAATAAAAATGTCGAGAAGAAATGTGTGAATATATGTTTTGCAGTGTTTTTGTATCTTTGATCAGTTACACATTTGTATACTGACCTCAAAGTCTTATCATAAATAGTCCAGCTAATATTTAGAATGAAAAGGTGACTCAGGGAAAATATGCGTGACGTTTATTGTCCTTGGGAGTCACTTTAGAACACGTGTCATATAAATGTTTCAACATATCTTGTCATGACGAACTTGTAGCTGAAGTTGGTCAGTCAAATTGAAATACACCCTGTATAACTCTGCGTGTGTGTGCACGTGAAAGCCCACATGCGTTACTGTTTAAAAGCAATGGGTTCAATTGGAATGGTTTGTATTTATTTTTACAAACGCAAGTTTATTTTAGTTTAATGTACCAAACTGTCAGTTACGTTAACAACGTGTGTACTTAATAAAATTACTGCTACCGTACATCAAATGAAAGTTTCTAATTGGTTTCAAAACGGAATCAGAAACCGATTTCTGAATACGCCCCTCTCTCGTAGGGATAAACAAATGAATACGATGTCCTTCCTCTACCTTGAAGTAGCTCTATACACACACGCGTTATTTACGTACTCTCCGTGCGAGAGTGTCAATCCTAAGAGTAAGTGTGGACGCTTGCAAGCTAAATAGTTTACTACAGTTTATTATTGTTCTGCACAATGTAATACGAACTCAACGTAGTAGTACGTGCGTGGTTTACACTGATGTACATAGAAATTGAAAGGCCCCCTCGCAGGAGACGTGGCACTTTACCGCGCCAGTTAATGTTCCAATATATTGGAAGCTTCACTTCTCCGCCGTCACAGCTGCACGTATATATAGTCGAGAGCAACAAAGCAGGTAGCTACTAACCACTGGCTCGTGATAACACNCGCCGTCACAGCTGCACGTATATATAGTCGAGAGCAACAAAGCAGGTAGCTACTAACCACTGGCTCGTGATAACACGCAGCGCAGATAAACTGCACTCCACCGCCATTATCTTGTATCGAGCTGAATATTTGTGTTAAGGGACCCGCCTAACAGCTGCTTCAACTACAGTGTCAAGTGCTCGTCATCCAGAATTTTATACAAATCTTTTAATGGCGTTGGTCACTAACAAAATTGTGGCATTTCTTTTTTGAACCACATATTGCTCAACCTTTACACATTATAAATGATTACTCTTTCCTCCCAAAAATATATTGAGCACATAGTTTCAAATAAATGCATGATTTAGAAATGTACAAATAATGAAAACCATCTTACGCACAGATATGAGATAATTAACATTGAAATAAGATGTCAAAAACTACTTCAAAACCTCAGTAAAATTGTACAAAAAAATGTTGTAATTGAAAAAAATTGCTGGAAATAAGAAAATTGTTCTATGTCTTTGATTTGTGGTGGCCCCATAATTTTTAGAAAATAACTTTTCCTAAATATGCCTTTAAATGAATTAGGACAAGATCTTTCAATTAACCTTTCAAATTTTCGGCAATTAGTTTGGTTAGTTTTATTTGTACTTTACAAAAACAGTAAAACTTTGACTATGGCTCTTATATTGCAGAAACCATGAGATTAAAAATGTTATATGTTTAAAAGTAGACACATATAATGTCTAAAAGTTTAACAATGTTTGGTAAAAATAAAAAGTAACCCAAAAAAATAATAATTTTCTATTTGTACCAAACATTTTTCAACTCGTACGCATTGTACGTGATGACATTCTTCCTCAAAAAAAAATGTAGACTTTATTTTTTTAATAGATTGATATCAAATACAAAATCCTTCTGTAATGTTGCAACCGTAATAACAGATACTGATTAGAGATAAATATCAAAATCGTAACAATCTGTAATAATAAGTACTAACTGAGTTTTACAAATGAAAAAAGTACAAAGTAAACTATTCCTATGGTCAAACGCGTGGTTCACCAAATAACAAGCCGTATATGTATACATATATACACATGTTAAATATAAAAAACCGCAAACATCAAAACTTTTTTAATTTTACGAACTGTCATTTATTGATTACATATAAGTCAAGCTGTAGCCCTCGGCATTACATAACGGGCGTGGCACTGCCATCTTTATCGCTCCCCCTGCTTCCCTGATTGACAGACGGAAGACAGCTTCAGGTATGCGGTCCTCTTAAAATTCCCCACGAGTATCGGCACGATCTCATGGCATCACAGCCTCTGGAGGCAATGGACGACTTTGTAGTAGCGCGTGTGAAGAATAAAACCCGTTCTCCTTGGCACATAAATTATAAAAAATTTTGACACGTCTGTAACGTAAAAAATTTCTGTCGTGTAATGGCTGATGTAGAAAACATTTTCATTTCACATATACTTCCTCTTTTAAAAAACCACAATCACTTNCGCCGTCACAGCTGCACGTATATATAGTCGAGAGCAACAAAGCAGGTAGCTACTAACCACTGGCTCGTGATAACACACAGCGCAGATAAACTGCACTCCACCGCCATTATCTTGTATCGAGCTGAATATTTGTGTTAAGGGACCCGCCTAACAGCTGCTTCAACTACAGTGTCAAGTGCTCGTCATCCATAATTTTATACAAATCTTTTAATGGCGTTGGTCACTAATAAAACTGTGGCATTTCTTTTTTGAACCACATATTGCTCAACCTTTACACATTATAAATGATTACTCTTTCCTCCCAAAAATATATTGAGCACATAGTTTCAAATAAATGCATGATTTAGAAATGTACAAATAATGAAAACCATCTTACGCACAGATATGAGATAATTAACATTGAAATAAGATGTCAAAAACTACTTCAAAACCTCAGTAAAATTGTACAAAAAAATGTTGTAATTGAAAAAAATTGCTGGAAATAAGAAAATTGTTCTATGTCTTTGATTTGTGGTGGCCCCATCATTTTTAGAAAATAACTTTTCCTAAATATGCCTTTAAATTAATTAGGACAAGATCTTTCAATTAACCTTTCAAATTTTCGGCAATTAGTTTGGTTAGTTTTATTTGTACTTTACAAAAACAGTAAAACTTTGACTATGGCTCTTATATTGCAGAAACCATGAGATTAAAAATGTTATATGTTTAAAAGTAGACACATATAATGTCTAAAAGTTGAACAATGTTTGGTAAAAATAAAAAGTAACCCAAAAAAATAATAATTTTCTATTTGTACCAAACATTTTTCAACTCGTACGCATTGTACGTGATGACATTCTTCCTCAAAAAAAAAATTGGTTGTCTGTAAAGTCGGTTTACTGACGATAGTTGAACGTGACAACGTCTTAAGAAAATACTGATGGAATGGTAGCATTTTTCAAAGGAAAATTTTAATTTCATTTGTTTAATAGATTTGTATGTATATAGAGAAGGAGGTAATTGGAAATCACAATGAAATTGATCAAGTGAGATTTATTTGTACGCATAAATACAATTATGTCAATTTTTTTTTTTCGCTCGTTCCGCGCTCTCGCTTGCACTTCAAGCCTTACATGGAACGCCTCAGAGCGAGGTAACGCCGCATGAGTCATGTTTTTTCGTGCGTGCAGCCGGCTCTATCGAATTATAAGACGTTGTCACGTCAAAAAAATGTAGACTTTATTTTTTTAATAGATTGATATCAAATACAAAATCCTTCTGTTATGTTGCAACCGTAATAACAGATACTGATTAGAGATAAATATCAAAATCGTAACAATCTGTAATAATAAGTACTAACTGAGTTTTACAAATGAAAAAAGTACAAAGTAAACTATTCCTATGGTCAAACGCGTGGTTCACCAAATAACAAGCGGTATATGTATACATATATACACATGTTAAATATAAAAAACCGCAAACATCAAAACTTTTTTAATTTTACGAACTGGCATTTATTGATTACATATAAGTCAAGCTGTAGCCCTCGGCATTACATAACGGGCGTGGCACTGCCATCTTTATCGCTCCCCCTGCTTCCCTGATTGACAGGCGGAAGACAGCTTCAGGTATGCGGTCCTCTTAAAATTCCCCACGAGTATCGGCACGATCTCATGGCATCACAGCCTCTGGAGGCAATGGACGACTTTGTAGTAGCACGTGTGAAGAATAAAACCCGTTCTCCTTGACACATAAATTATAAAAAATTTTGACACGTCTGTAACGTAAAAAATTCCTGTCGTGTAATGGCTGATGTAGAAAACATTTTCATTTCACATATACTTCCTCTTTTAAAAAACCACAATCACTTTCTTATAAGAACACCGATATTAATCGATACAAATTTCAGTCAGAATCAAAAACGCAATGTCTTTTACTTGTAATCCCGCTTTCCGGGTTAGACGTCTATGTTAGATTTGAAATGTTCGATTCTGATAGGTTGCATCATGGGTAATTCTCTATTACCATCCCAGAAGAATCTACGAGCAGTTACGTAATGTGTGGTTCCCCATTAACGTCTTCCTTTGACGTAATGTCATGATGAGTCAAAATACTTTAACCTCTTAGTATTGTATATTGCTCTCTTTCCCTCTAAAACAGCGTGGAATGACTTTTCATTGTTTGTGTGTGTTTGGAGGGGGGAGGGTGGTGGTGTAAAGGTCAGACTTTCCACCTCCCACCTACGCAAACAGGGCTTGATCCCGTCNTCCCGCCTTCCACCTACGCAAACAGGGCTTGACCCCGTCGGCTGTTAAGACCTCGGTATTAAGAGCCGCCCAATTGTCGCCACTCCACTTCATTGCTTATGTATGAATAAATATATATATATATGCTGTTCACGGTTAACTGAGCACTTTCGAAATAACATTTGAAAAATGTAATGCCCTGCCTGCGTATATTTTAACGGGAAAAATGAATGAGAAGTGCATANATATTTTAACGGGAAAAATGAATGAGAAGTGCATAGTAAAGTTGGCAATGACGCAGGGAAAGTAGTTACATGTTTTTATGTTGATTTTAAAATGTTAGGCGAACATTTGTGAGCAGTGAATTGATCACTTTTAGATTAGGTTTATTTATGTAAGAGTTAGAATGAGGAAAATGCAAAATATTTACCTTTGTTATAATTTCAGTCTTGACCAACGGATGAATAAAAAGATCAGATCCACGCAATGTTAATTTTGCTTATGGTGGAAGANGTGTGTGCGTGCGCGTGCGTGTGTGTATGTGTGTGTGAGTTCGTTCGTGTGTGCATGTGCGTGTGTGTGCGTTCGTGTGTGTGCATGTGAATGTGTTTGTGTATGTGTGCGTTCGTATGTGTGCGTGTGTGTGCATGTTCATGTGGGTGCGCATGTTCATGTGTATGTGCATGTATGGGTGCATATTCGTATGTGTGTTCATGTGTGTGTGTGCGAATGTGTGTGCAGCGCTGCTGTCGCTGTGGGGAGCTGGTGGAGTCGCCTTAGGGAGCCTTAGGGAGCCTCAGAATGTGTGAGCATGAAGTTTGAATACTGTCACCATTGCGGTCCCAAGAAGGGAGTCGTCGACCCACCACACCACCGCTGCCCCCAGGATTGTGGTGTCATCGTAGGGAGCCTAGAATACGTGAGCATGAAGTTTGGCATCACACCACCATGGCCCCAGGACGGTGGTGCCATTGTATGGAATGCGCCTTGGAATGCGTGAGCATGAAGTTTGAATACTGTCACCACCACAGCCCCCAGGAAGCGAGGCGTCTATCCCCCACACCACCACGGCCCCCAAGAAGCGAGTCGTCTATCCAACACGTCACCGCGGCACCCAGGTAGGTGGAGTCGTCATAGGGAGCCTCGTAATACGTGAGCATGAATTTTGAATACTGTCACCTTTGCAGTCCCGAGGAAGTGAGAAGTGCTTACGGTGGAAGAATGCACATTGTACACACAATGAGATCTTAACTAGCGGTTTAATTTTTGAAAGGTCTCTGTTTGCAGTTTACCGTGAACTAGATGTATATATATATATACATATATATAAAACACATAAAAATCACATGAAGTAAATCCGCGTTTCAAGTAGCAGTAAGAATTTACGTTTTTAATTTGTTTAAAATTTGGAATTATAGTAATTATCTAGATTTCGTGGCACAAAATGTAGTTTGGATTGACAGCGAAAATATAATAGAAAAATACGCATGAGGTTTTTTGTGTTTTTATACATAATTGCATTACTAACAAATATCCTGCTAAACTGACATATTACATCTACTACAGTGTTTCATAGACGATTTAGTCGAGCTATTTAAATGCGCTGTAATGCGTCCTGGGAAGTGTGGTCAGAAAGAGCCTCCAGTGGCAAAGAATAACGCTCTCGGCGCGGTTCAAATGCAGCGTGATTGGGTAGTTTTAGTAGTGCTGCGTTTTGCCTAAGACCCAAGGCTTCGCAGCTGGTCTAGATCCGACGAATCCCGAAGGCGATTAGGAATATTTAAACTGCTAATTTTTTCTGCCCACGACTGTACAGAAAACGCCGTGAAATGTTACCCACCAGGGACACAGTACACATGCAATATAAAGTAATGGAATAAATATAAAAACCGACAATCGTTCAACGGTTGAAGCACTTCGTTTTTCATGCAAGGTCTCATATGAAGAACCTGTTATTTTATGATGTCTTAACACAAATCACATGTCTATATCGGAGAACCCTCTCAGTAGAGACGGAGCATATTGCTCAGAGAAAAGGGATTTGGGAAGGAATCGGACATGGCTCACCCATCCCTAAATCAGGATGGCTAGACTGGGAATCTAACCTGGGTCCTCCCGAATGAGAGTCGAGCGAGATACCACTTCGCCAACTCACATGGTGGGTACAACTGCAGGCAGATGGAAAGCAAGACAGCGGTGGCCTTAATTGACAGAAAATTCTTTATTAGTTATCAGCATCGAAGTAATAGAATTAGGTGAAGTTAAAAGAAAAGGAAACACGAAGAATAAAAAGTTTCGAGGGAAGTTAAGAAATTCTTGGAAATTTCGGTAAAGTGTTTGTTCTGTAGATTAGTTTAAAGACGGAAATTAAGTGAGTGTGATCTCGTAAGTGGCGTGATTTGGAAATATTTGTTCTGGACGGACTCTAGGAATGACTTGTTTACATATGGAGATCTCCTTTCACTTACACAGCGGTGTTATGTTACAGCTTTGGATTAGCTCAGATTTGACGAGTTGAATGAAATATCCATTAGGTTAAGAAATGGTGCATGTCCTACGTAAAGGGTTTAGCGCCAAGACATTAATGCTTGCTGAAGGGTTTCAACTTTTATTTTTTATTGCAGCACCACTAAATTAAAACATAAATGAGTCAAAAACTTTTGTAGATAAAGGTCCGAATGCTATAAAAAAGAAAATTATCACAATGATTTTGAGGTAAAGAAAACAACAAAATGTTTTGTATAGACTTTTGTAAACTGTATCCTTGTGATTTTAAATAGTTAAAATTAATATTTTACGAGAAGGCAAAGAGTTTTAAATAGAAACGGTAAATTTAGTAAAACTTGTTGAGAAAACCATATTCACCCTTCAGCTATGAATTTATAAGGATTTACATTCAGGTTAAATCATATCTCAGAAGCGTAAAATAGATCTGTCGCCAGATTGAAAGTGAAGGACTCAGTTGACTGAGAACTTGTCTTTCGGTCTGATGACGTAGTGTGCGCACTCTTATGGTTGTGTGGATAACGTGACGTCACATTAGTTATGTGTTATCAGAGAGCGTCATATATAGTGTTGGGAATACGCATTGTGCTTTGCGAGTATTCTAGTGAAGGGAAACTTTTATGGTTGTTGGAGCCAAGTTTGTTTAATAATAAATTAGTGATATTCCGTGTTTTGTTTATTTTGTCTAGAAACGTTGCGATAAGTTTATTTTCGACACTGATGAGTGTTGCACGAGACAATTTACTTTTTATGTACGCGAACAAGATACCTCATTCCAAGCCGAACCCAGGTTTTCGTTAACAACGTTAGCAATTATGAAGACATTTTAACGGAATTTTCAACATACGTGCTTTGCTTTGTGTTAAATGAGATGAGGCCATATCAAGTTGTCTAATTGGTTAAAAAAATGTGTGTAAGATGTCAATGTATTCAGCAGCTGCTAATTATGTCTCGAAGACACTTCGTCTTCATATCCGCTGGTGGCTAATTGCACACCAAACACCACACTCATCTGAATGATGAGGTCCTTGATTCGCCGCGTNCTTCATATCCGCTGGTGGCTAATTGCACACCAAACACCACACTCATCTGAATGATGAGGTCCTTGATTCGCCGCGTGGGGATGTTCACCAGCCCAAAGACGGGAGTTTCGAGAATTTACAGAACCTGACAGGTGAAAGCAAGCTTCGTCGTCACTGTCACCACGCGCCATTAGACACGCACTGTCCGGCCACGAGGCAAAACAGCGGGGGCTGAGCGGTTAGACTTTCGGATTTTCGCATACTGGAATTTTGCCGGACGATGCCGCTGGTAAACCTGCTTTCTTGGGTATATCCAGTTTCTCCCGCCCTTTCGTACCGGTGCTGGGAAAGGAACTGTTCTTTTTGCTGGCTTTGCTATCAGGTAATGAAGTGAAACTGCGATAAAACAGAACTTGTGTTTCATAAAAATGCACAATAACACTTGTCATTTTAGAGTTGAATACAGTGTTTCCTCTCTAAAGGCATGCAAACAAATGCATTTTTACGGCAGGTGTGAAGTTTTCTCCACAAGTAAAAAGATATAGAGTCAACAAACCTCAAACCCACCCCTACCATACCAGATAATGGCGAGACAGAGAGGGGAGATACTATTGCATTAATAAAACTTAACTGATTGTTGGAAACATATTATGCAAAGTTTTGAGTTCAAGATGACGTGCAAAATACAGAGTGGAGCAATAATTTGACCGACAAACCTCGTTAGGAGATTCTATATGCCAAATAAAGTGGGAAATAAACGTGACACTTTATACCTAAAGAGATTATTAAAAGATATATAAGCACTTTAACATTATTATTTAAAAAATGTATTTTTGCAAAATATCAGAAACGAAGTGAAATTATGCAACTATCCGAATATCGTGTCGTGTTATCGGAATATTCGACCTTAGAGCAAACTCTTATTAATAACTCCTCTCGTAATGTAAATAACAGGGGTTGCCACCATATTTTACAGGCAACTGTTTAACCGTCAGGAATTATGAGTTTCTGATGCTAGTTTATTGAGCAGCATTACCTAATTAACAAAGATGGTCCTCTCTTGCAACTGTCTGTTACCCGACATTGTCGTGTAAAGCACACACAGATCTTCAGCTGCAGCAGTACAGTTTCTAACACTTACGCAGTACAACTACACGCGTGTATGGTATGCTGCTGTGTCCATTGCGAAGACGATGGTGGAGATTGTTGTCACTTACTGTTAACAGCATGCGCCATACGTTGGTAAGCTCACGATACTGAAGCTGCCTGTCTGTTTCTGGCGACAGTCGATATGCAATTCCCTGCAGGAAGCGAGGCTCTTGCATACGCACCNCTGAAGCTGCCTGTCTGTTTCTGGCGACAGTCGATATGCAATTCCCTGCAGGAAGCGAGGCTCTTGCATACGCACCCGGAAGTTTCGCGTGCATTTTACACGAAAATGTTGGGTCCTGGGCAGTCACGATTAGAGGTCCGTTTTCGTTAATTGGGTAATACTGCTAATGAACCAGCATCAAATGCTCATAACTCCAGACGACAAAAACCNTGGGCAGTCACGATTAGAGGTCCGTTTTCGTTAATTGGGTAATACTGCTAATGAACCAGCATCAAATGCTCATAACTCCAGACGACAAAAACTTTTCATTCAAACAGAGGGTGGCCAACCTCGTTATTTTGATTGCAAGGTAAAATTTTAATTATATAGAGTCTGCACTAAGGTTTATGTAACGTAAAACAATGTTCAGAGAAACGTAGTTCAGTCTCACTTAGTTTCCGATATTTTGCCAATATACAGTTTAAAGTCTGGATTTTTGAGGTCTCATTTCTCCCATAATAATCAATTTGGGATTTTGCATGAGGAATTACGTCACGACGTTTGTTGGCTGAATTTAGCCCCAGCCTGTATTCTCAAACTATCCTCTCTACCAGCGTCGACCCCTATTCTAGTCGGAAATGCCTATATCAGTAAAATNCAGCCTGTATTCTCAAACTATCCTCTCTACCAGCGTCGACCCCTATTCTAGTCGGAAATGCCTATATCAGTAAAATAAATATGTAAATCTGGGCGATGCCTTGTGGAGGACACGGCTAAGAGATTTAAATGAACATATCTGCTTTAGCGGGCAATATTGGGAAATGACAACTAAATGAAAGTAACGAAATGGATACTAGGCTTTGACGGTGAAAGTTGTCAGGTCTAGACGACATATTTTGCTTAGCGCCGTAATCAGCGTGCTGGCACACCGGAGCTGTGAGATATAATGCGCGGTTATTATCGCCCACCCCAGTCACCGCGGGCCCCCACCCACGCCTAGCATTCGAAGTGCCAATTCAAGGTTATGCTAGCGTTGTAGTCGTATACAGGATTGCAAGAAGTCACGTGTATTTCAATAGTGCAGTTAGTCACGGCGTTATAATGTCGGAATGGGTTACCCTGCCGATGTTACATCGCCGTTTCCAACCTGGTAACTCATGTGACAGTCTCATGTTGAAGATATAGTTCTAATCACGTCAAACGTCCAAGTATGTGTGTGTAGTGTCGAATACTTGCAAAGAAGATTAAGACTCTCCGACGCGTAAACAGTTAAACAATCGGACTGTTGTTCAGACTTGAAGAAGCTGTCTTTCATGAAGTTAATATGTTTGGAAAAATAATAGCATGGAGTAAAAAAAATATATTCTCCTCGGTTTTTGGGAGTTGTATCACATGTCCCTCATTTTCAAATTCTCCTTATTGTTTGCAGGGGCGCGTTATGACAGCTCGCCCCCCACCTAGGAGAACGGGCGAGGTCGCTCCTGGATTTTCGCTGGTCGGTGGGTTTTCTCGGGATCTTCCATGTTCTCTGCCCTTTCATTCCTGCACTGCTCCAAACCCACCTCGCTTCACCCTCGTCGGCTCTCATGACCTCGATGTTAAGAGCCACCCAAACCTTCTCAATCACGCATTCTCTTCAATGATCACAAACTGAAGACTTCCTATCTGGGCAACACTACCGGCTGATGCCGTCTAGACTAAGTCATCCTACAACCAAACATTATCTCAGTTGAAAATTTGGAACAAGAAACAGTGGAATAAATAAATTATTAATAAAATATTTTCAATCACAGAGAGCCACTNCAGTTGAAAATTTGGAACAAGAAACAGTGGAATAAATAAATTATTAATAAAATATTTTCAATCACAGAGAGCCACTCTTGTCGCCAGATGTGAAGCTGCGAATATGTGTCTTACAAGTATGTTGCCAGAACTGAAATAAGTGAATAACCAGTTAATAAAACAAATCCCTCTTCAAACACAGAGAATTCCCGAAAATGTATTAAATAATCATCCAAACTCCATTCGTCCCTGCTCATTGTATTTCTAAATTTCCCAGCCGATCTGTAATTCTGCACAAGAAACAACAGAATCAGATAATTTATTGAAAGAACTTGATGTTGCACAGGACAATAAATCATCCGGCTGCAGCTAACTGTTTGGAACGCGGTTTGACAAGCATTTTACCAGAGCAGAACTGACTTATTTACAATTACTCGTTACTTGCGCAAGTGGGCGGCATATCCATATTTATACGACGTTCAAACATGTCTTCTGCAGGACGTTTTCGTCCAATGGGTTCGCTTTCTACCTAAGAATATTGAACAGAATTACTAAAAACTTTAGGCTCTGGACAGGCTCTTTTTTCCCACGCATGAAGTTACTCGGGAGGAATGCAACTGATTGGTGGTTCAAGTCTCTAATTGGCCAGTAACTCATTAGCAACACTATTACATGGGCGGGGCTTGTTTAGAGTATCTCATTGCTTTGCAAAACAGCTATATAATGTGCAGTTGATTTTAAGTACAGGGAATTTATGAGGAAGAAAATTATTTTTTTATTGTTATTATTAATACAGACGAAAAATTCAACAGCAGAGTATCCGCAGGAAAGAAAGATCTTCGCCTGTCTCTGAGACATAATAGTTGGTTTAGTACAAATAGCTATTCCTGCCATGTGACAGCAAAACAAATGTTGAGGAAATGCATCAGTGGTGAGGAAAGAGTAATTTCTAAGTAAGAAGTTTAATTTATTATATATATTTACAGACAATTAAATTTAAGCATTAGTGGTTTTTTTTTTAATTTTACATGCTGGGTATTTGTACCTAAAATAAGCATCACCACAATCGCGAATCTCGTAAGAATAATTAATTGTAAATAAGTCAGTTGCAGGTTTGAAACCTGTTTGCGAGGGTTACTCAGTGACGAAGGCTCGCAGACAGGATCACAGGACACTTCTGACAACAACCTCCTCAGCTTCCACAGGTCTGCACCAGTGGATCTCACACTCTCCTACACCACTAGGAGTAGACTGTCAAGCTAACACGGACCACCTTCCCTGACACTCATCACATTATCATGCTAAATCATCTAAGAATAATGATTTAACAATTCATTTAAAAAGTTTACCAACTTTTGTATTATATATATTTTGTATTTTATAGGCTGTTTGCGGTAAACTGGCCACTTTTGAAAGCCCTGCTTTTTATACACATTGTTTAATCTTGCAGCATATGTAAAATTAACATTTCCAAATACAGGATCATTTTTTTGATACATCTATCGAATGAAACTGTGAAATTATTAGGATAGTTAATATTTTACAAATTTGTTAGTTCTTACGTTTTCATAATTTAAAAAGGTATACAAATAAATAGCTTTAGTATTTATAAATATTTACCTAACTATTAAGATTCGACGCTAAAACACGGGATAACTTTCCTTTCGTCACGACTTAGGGATAGTAACTGGGCGCATATCTTGTTAGTGGGCTCGTTTTAATATATACAGGCAGAGACAATCAGTTCTTCAAAGGTTTATTTCAAACATGCTCATTATAGGCCGAAAAACACTTACTTTTTTTAAACTAAGGAATAGGCATATCAGTGAAAACAGCATAAAACAGGAAAGAAAACACCGCTTTAATAATATTTATAACCAGGCATCTCCAGATAATGAGAATTGGTGGCAAAGCGGTCGTCCTTGGCTAGTATTGAAGTGGCCCACGGACCACGGTGTGACAACCACCAGCCTAGACAACCCGTCAGACGTGGTAACGACAGCGCCGAGTTCGTTATAGGCTTACACAACTGGGTGAGTCATCAACGTTCGAGACACAATTACATGTACGGATTCATGTGCTGCAAGCAAAGTTTTTATGATGCGTACTGCACTAAGTAGACACAAAACTTGCTTCTGTTGTACAGCCAACGGCCTTTAGGCGTTATGTTCGTGTAGTAGTATGACTCATTCAACCCAAGACAGTATCGCGGTTTTCGGTTCAGTTACCCAGAGGGAAAATGACCACAAGTTGAGTGGAGTGGGAATGAAGTGGATAGATTTGGGTGGCTCTTAACATCGAGGTCTTGAGAGCCTATGAGAGTGAAGCGAGGTGAGTATGAAGCAGCGCCGTGATGCAAGGGTGGGGGAAACCGGAGATCCCTGAGAAAACCCGCCAACCAGCGACCCCGTCTAGCACGATTCCCACGTGCGGAAATCCGGGAATGACCCCGGGAGACGAGTCATCTGACCCCTACGCACCGCGGCCCCTATCAGACTTTGAGCCTAGCAATGTACAGTACAGGCTAAGAGTAACTAGCCTGTGCATTATACACACATATGCTTACACTGGATCTAAATGAGTTAAGGGACCCACACATTCTGAGTTATTTTTAGCGTTTGAGTCCGCACTGCGTGCGAGGGAGAAGTCCTACACTGGTATACACATCAAGTGCCTCATCGCCTCTAAGCACAAGCCTCTGAACTGGTGTGCAGTGTTCTGGTTCTGCGTGTACAATGGGACTTTCAGCGGCGATCCTAAAATCGTATTGACGGAAAGTCTCTAGCAAGGTTCAATGCGGTGACCTTGAGTATTTTTGTATGTATCTGAGGCGCATGTTTTGAGACACGGCTCTTTGAAAAAGCTGTTTTCAGCTGTGTTTCGGGAACGAACATCGCCGCGTCTACACGAACTTTCTTAGAAACTGCAACAAGAGAATTATATATTCCGCTGCAGTTAGGTTATCCACGCCAATAAGAGCTAATTCTTAAAAAATTAAAACATAACATCAGGATCCTGTGACGTTCAAACATTACTACAAAAAATCGCGTAAGTCACATTTTATATAAATAGAATACTAACACCTAACATCTCTAGAAAATCGTAGATCAATGGTAAGATTTATGAACTACAAAACGTCTTAAATAGTATTCAGATCTCACTTCAAAATAAAATGTTTTAACTATTTTTTTCTTGTTTATATTCTTACAGTTTGTCAGAATCAGTGGTCTTAGACAAGTTCTTTAAGGGATGGATATCTTAATGAAAGAGTAAAATATTTAATAACAATTTCCTAATTTATCTACAAATACTATAAAGAAAATGCTCTCGAAATAATATCTTGCAATAAATTTGTGTCACCTGCTATTTACAACTTATATTTACAAAATCGTCCCTCACCCCACAGAAATTAATGGAATCAAATAACTATTATCAGTCCTAATAAACAGTGCTTTAACACATATTAAATATATATAATATATATTAAATTCCAAACTTCCTATATATATATATATATATTCATTTATTGTTCATAAGGAAACATTTCCTGCAGTTTGGGCGTTCATATTTCGAACATTCTATATATATAATATTAAATTCAAAACTTATATATATATATACACTGAGGCGACAAAAGTCATGGGATACCTCCCAATGTCGTGTCGGACCTCCTTTTGCCCGGCGAAGTGCAGCAACTCGACGTGGCATGGACTCATCAAGTCGTTGGAAGTCCCCGGCAGAAATATTGAGCCATGCTGCCTCTATAGACGTCCATAACTGCGAAAGTGTTGCCGGTGCAGAAGTTTGTGCACGAACTGACTTCTCAATTATTTCCCATAAATGTTCGATGGGATTCATGTCGGGCGATCTTGGTGGCCAAATCATTCGCTGGAATTGTCCAGAATGTTCTTCAAACCAATCGCGAACAGTTGTGGCCCGGTGACATGGCGCATTGTCATCCATAAAAATTCCATCGTTGTTTGGGTACATGAAGTCCATGAATGGCTGCAAGTGGTCTCCAAGTAGCTGAACATAACCCTTTCCAGTCAATGATCGGTTCAGTTGGACCAGACTACGCAGTCCAGTCCATGTAAAAACAGCCCACACTATTATGGAGCCACCACCAGCTTGCACAGTTACTTGTTGACAACTTGGGTACATGGATTCGTGGGGTCTGCGACACACTCGAACCCTACCATCAGCTCTTACCAACTGAAATCGGGACTCATCTGACCAAGCCACGGTTTTCCAGTCGTCTAGGGTCCAACCGATATGGTCACGAGCCCAGGAGAGGCGCTGCAGACGATGTCATGCTGTTAGTAAAGGCACTCGAGTCTGTCTTCTGCTGGAATAGTCCAGTACAGCCAAAGTTCGCCGCACTGTCCTAACGGACACGTCCGTCGTACGTCCCACATTGATTCCTGCGGTTATTTCACGCAGTGTTGCTTGTCTGTTAACACTGACTATTATGCGCACACGTCGTTGGTCTCGGTCATTAAGTGCAGGTGGTCGGCCACTGCGTTGTCCATGGTGGGAGGTTATGCCTGAAATTAGGTATTCTCGGCACACTCTTGACACTGTGAATCTCGGAATGTTGAATTCCCTAACCATTTCCGAAATGGAATGTCCCGTGCGTCTAGCTCCAACTGCCGTTCTGCGTACAAAGTCTGTTAATTGCCGTTGTGTGGCCATAATCACGTCAGAAACCTTTTCACGTGAATCACTTGACTACAAATGAAAGCCCAACCAATGCACTGGCCATTTATACATTTTGTACGCGATACTACTGCCATCTGTATATTTGCATATTGCTATCCCATGTATATATACAGAAAGTTTGTAATTTAAACGCTCAAACTGCGGGAGGTGATTCGTTATGAAAAGTAAAGTCTGAAATATACAGGACACCATATACCTAAACAGAATATTAAAGGAGATATGAGTCTGTGAAATTTGGGGCTTGAGAACGTATTTTCTCAGGATGCCTTGTAGTTTCTGCCAGCGGCAGGTATGGCGGCGATGTACCCACAGTACGTCCCACACTGTGTAATGGAACACGCCCATCTGGCGCGCTATGGAGCGTGTACTAGAGGAGGGTATGTCGTTACTGTGACGACGTATCACTTCCTCAAGCCGCACAGTGCGCACAGACCGAGGACGGCCAGCATTACGCCTGTGTCTCTGCAACATCGGAAGCATAAGCCACCTTTTGTAGGCGTTGTACGATGCTTTCGGCAAAAATACGTTTCCAAATCCCAATATTCATAGGCTCGTACCTCCTTTAATATTCCGTTTAAGTATAGGATAGGGTGTCCCTTATATTTTCGAATATGTTTGTCATAAGGAATCATCTCCCGTAGTTTGGGCGTTTAATTTCCAAACATCATATATATATATATATATATATATATACGTTGTATGTATATATATATATATCTTCTGGTCTAAACTGGTATTTGAAGTGTGCATCACTCGCGAAGGCGTGAATAACGGGCTCTCAGCGTCNCATATATCTTCTGGTCTAAACTGGTATTTGAAGTGTGCATCACTCGCGAAGGCGTGAATAACGGGCTCTCAGCGTCGTTCTTCAAAGACGGCCTGCTTGACGTACATATCCAGCCTCGCCCCACAGGCTCAGTGCGTGAGAGTCTCTGACACGAACTCATCTACAACGGAAACTGAACCTACTTTCAATAAGCTAGTTATAATTCTACGGTATTCGAGGACAAACCTAGAATAAAATTATGATGTTCTGTGGACCATACGGCTAACAGAACGTCGCTCTGCAACATAAAAATGAATAAATATAGAACAATTGACTGTTTCTTGAGGCTCAGGAAACGTTTACCAGAATGATCGCTAACGGCCAATGGCGCTAACATCACAACGAAGAAGACCATAACACGCGCGATCTTAGTGCTTATTGCATGGTATCGAAGTTCATCTCACAGCATTTTAACCGACAGAACATTTGTTTTGTTATAAGTGCCAATGAGTCGTAGACTTTTTGTTGTGCTGTACAGTCAATTCGTGGTTACTCACAAGTTTCCTGAAGCCTTCTGCTTTCAGGACTTCCTTCACAGTGAGGCAATGTCGATCACCTGTACTTTCAAAAGAGTTGCATAGTTAGAACTATGTACTACTTTTATTTCGTACGGTGTACAATAAACAAGATATGAAAAAAATGTTTCTGCGTTAGTCCTATCATGTTTTTCTGATATATTACGTAAGTGATAACCCTGAGTATAAAGAATACAAACCCTGCAGTGAGACAGCATATGTAATTGTAGTTTTGCAGTTCGCTTTCTATGTCACATGTCTAACCTTGTGGCGTGTCTCATCATGAGAGTGCGCCCGTATTCCACAAGGTATGCAACTGTTCGCACTCAGCGTTTTTCATACCAAACTCTTGACGCACCGAAACCTATCCTCACCGTCGTCAGCATCTTCACACTCATTACTATTACAGATATTTTCATAATTGCATTTGTTTTGCTACTGATGCCGTTCTTTACAAAATAAAAGCAGAAAGTTCCTTGCAATCGTAATAACAATTGAATATGCTTTGGAGAATGGGGCAGCAAAGTTCATTTATTCTAGTTTCTTTAACATATATATATATATATATATGTTAAAAATGCAAAAGAGAAACATGCTAACCTTTTTACAGGTTTAAAAATTGTTTTATTATTAATTTGTTTTACGGTGTATAAATACAATATATTATATTTAGAGTCAATAAAAAATTTGGAAATTTTTTTTCCGGTTTTGATGCACTTAGTATAATAATGCAGTGTATTTTAGCATTGATTCGATTTTTTTCTTAAAATTTTATTTTAGATTTTTTTTATATTTAATAAAAAAATTGTTGATTTTATTTTTTTAAAAATTTCCAAAATACTGTGACATGTTGCATTACATTAGTATCTTAACAAATGTANATTGTTGATTTTATTTTTTTAAAAATTTCCAAAATACTGTGACATGTTGCATTACATTAGTATCTTAACAAATGTACTTAGAAAAATTCAAAATTAGGATTTGCGGTATTTTTTTGAATTTTTAAGAATAATTATTTTACTTTTATTGAGATGAAATATTCATGAGTAAACAAAATAGTAATACAAAATAAATATTTGAAAACCATAAACTCCATGACAGTAGAAAGTGTTGTGTCGCCCTAACTTCTGATTATTTGGATAAGAATTATACGTATAGTAGTTAGGAGAAAATCAACCAATTAAAACACACACACAGTGTACATATTTAAAAATACGCTATTTATAATTTGCCAATATTAGAATATAAATTATATCACGGCAATACGAAAATACGCAATTCTGCAGCCAGTTCCCGATTTACTTCCGGTGTTTCAAGGTCTACGACAAATACGCAACTACCAAACTCAGAATGATGGGTCGTAAAATCATTAATTACTAAAGACATTTTTTTGGCATATTTAATACCGGCCTTACAAGTATTTTGTCCAGTTCATATTTAAGAAATTCTTCTTTCAGTAGTAACTTTTTTGTTCCTTGCATAATCTTTTTAATGACTTCCGCTATTCCTTTCACTTGACATAAACAGGAGAGCCAAAAAAACTGGTATAGGCGTGCGTATGCAAATAACGTAGGTATGGAACCAATCAGAGTAGCGCGATGCGGTCGGCAGCGCCTATATAAGACAACAAGCGTCTGGCAAAGTTGCTAGATCGGTTACCGCTCCTACAATGGCAGGTATCAAGATTTAAGTGAGTTTGAACGTGTTGTTAAAGTCGGCGCACGAGAGATAGGACATAGCATCTCCAAGGTAGCGATACAATTTGGATTTTAATGTAGAGCCATTTCACGAGTGTGCCGTGAAAATCGGGAATCCGGTAAAACATCAAATCTTGGACATCGCTGCGGCCGGAAAAAGATAGTGAACGAACAGGACAAACGACGACTGACGAGATTCACTAAACGTGACAGACGTGCAAACCGTTCTCAAATTGGCACAGATTTCAATGCTGGGGCATCAACAAGTGCCAGCGTGCGAACTATTCACGGACCATCATTGATATGGGCTTTCGAAGCCGAAGGCCCACTCTTGCACCGTTTTTCATTGCACGGCACAAAGCTTTACGCCTCGCCTGGGCCCGCCAACACCGTCATTGGACTGTTGATGACTGGAAACACGTTGCCTAGTCTGACGAGTCTCNAGCTTTACGCCTGGCCTGGGCCCGTCAACACCGTCATTGGACTGTTGATGACTGGAAACACGTTGCCTAGTCTGACGAGTCTCATTTCCAATTGTATCGGGCCGATGGACGTGTACGGATATGGAGACATCCTCATGAATCCATGGACCCTACATGTCAACAGGGGACTGTTCAAGCTAGTGGAGGCTCTGTCATGGTATGAGGCGTGTGCAGTTGGCGTGAAATGGGACCCCTGATACGTCTAGATACGACTCTGACAGGTGACAGATACGTAAGAATCCTGTCCGATAACCTGCACCCATTCTGTCTATTGTGCATTCCGACGGACGTGGACAATTCCAGCAGGACAATGCGACACCACACACGTCGAGAGTAGCTACCGAGTGGCTCCAGGAACATTCTTCTGACTTTAGACACTTCCATTGGCCACCAAACATGATCATTATTGAGCATATCTGGGATGAATTGCAGCCTGCTGTTCAGAAGAGATCTCCACCGCCTCGCAGTCCTATGGATTTGTGGACTGCCCTGCAGGATTCATGGTGTGAATTGCCTCCTGCATACCTTCAGAC
>NQII01003727.1:38548-141032 GCA_002778355.1 Clitarchus hookeri | reverse complement strand
ACCCAAGTATCTGGTAAACACCTTAACAGTATTTGATGTTATTATGTTTATAACAATTCGTGTGATTATTACTTTCAAAATTAATTTTTACTCTTTTCATGCAGAGTGAAGAAATATTACTGTATTTCATTCTAGAATATTATTTCTCATATGCACTTAAATTAAAAAAATATTTAATTAAATGTGTAAATGTGAATAGGTATATCTGAGATTTACTAAACATCCGTAATTCTGACTTGGCATCGCATAGCTTCTTAAGCGTAAAGTTAAAATAATTCGGAAGCAAATTTTGGTCATTAGGAAATTGAAAACATATACACAAACATGCAGTTTCTAAGTATTTATATACACTGAAGAGCCAAAAAAACTGATACACCTGCCTAATATCGTGTAGGGTCCCCCGAGCACGCAGAAGTGCCGCAAGACGACGTGGCATGGACTTGACTAATGTCTGAAGGTATGCAGGAGGCAATTCACACCATGAATCCTGCAGGGTAGTCCACAAATCCAATCTGCGCCAATTTGAGAAAGGGTTGCATGTCTGTCACGTTTAATGATTCTCGTCAGTTGTCGTTTGTCCCGTTCGTTCACGATCTTTTCCCGGCCACAGCGATGTCGAAAATGTGNTCCCGGCCGCAGCAATGTCGAAGATGTGATGTTTTACCGTATTCCCGGTATTCACGGCACACTCGTGAAATGGTCGTACGCGAACATCCAAATGTTATTACTACCTCGGAGTTGCTATGTCCCATCTCTCGTGCGCCGACTATAACACCACGTTCAAACTCACTTAAATCTTGATAACCTGCCATTGTAGCAGCAGTAGCCGATCTAGGTCCCACTCGAACTTTGATTTGCAATCTCAAACACAAATGATGTGTGTGTGTGCACGAGCGCGGGCGTGTGTTCATGAGCGAATGTGTATTTATAAACGCGTGCATATACAAACATACACCTACGTAACGTGTTATTTTATGTGCACGTTGCAACGTGTATTAAATAAATATACTAAACAATTTTTTTATTTCTGTGTGAAAACATTTATTTTTTACTTTGAGGCGTGTTTTATTCTACGAAGTTATAGGAAAATAAGTGAAGTCACCAAAAATTAATAAAATATCGTTTGAATCGTTTTTAAAGTACATTTATTATATAATATGTTTGCACGAGGTTGTCTTCTTTTTTTTTTATATATGCTACTAGTGACAGTAATTTGGAAACATTTTCTCGTATTAGTGTGAATTATTTTATTTCACTTTCTTCTCAAAAGCGAAACATAACTCTACACGTGGGCTGCCTGCTACTTATGTTTCCTGTGAAGTAACTTTCTTCATTAGCTCCAAGTCGTAGCTTTCTATTGTACTCGCTGTATCAGTGATACATGAAGAGCGGAGGTATTAGTTTTCAGTGGTACCTGTGACCAGTAATTTATTTTTACAAAGAGAAGTAAAGGATGGAATACTGTAAATATCGGGTAACGTACCCGAAAATGTTAAGGTTATTTTCACGAACTTTTAAATGGAAACCTATTTCCTTTTACACGAAGGGCGAAATTTCTGTACTGTCGAGAACAATTAACGTTAAGGAAAATGAGAAATCACACTTATATACATAGGGAAGTTGTCATGTGAGTGTGCATGACGCTGCTTCGCATGTCCTATACGTTGAACCAACGCAGGTTAGAAACTAAGCGAGGCTCCATGCTGTAAGCACTGCAATATCAGTTATTCTGAAGGATGGCATAAAACAGAAAGATATGTTTCTTTCACGGATGATCAAAATAAAATATTATTGAAATATATTTAGAATTTGAAGTTTAACAGGATGTTAACTTCTTATAAGAATACAAATATTCACATAAGTAACATATTCATCCACACTAGCAAAAAATTCTCAGTTGCAGAACTATAACTCTAAACACTTAACGAACTCCACAGTATTGTTCCAGACATGGAAATCTCTTTGCGGTATAAAATTAATTATACCTTAATATTTGCTGTTTAGCTATTTTAGGATTTTGAAATAAAAAAATACACNATTTGCGGTATAAAATTAATTATACCTTAATATTTGCTGTTTAGCTATTTTAGGATTTTGAAATTAAAAAAATACACAACTGAATTGCGTTACAGTACTAATGAATAACATAAAGGTCTTTAAGGCAAGTGGAAACATGGCAGGCTCACTGTAATCGTAGAGATTAAATTAACTTTCATTTCTCATAAAATAGATAAAAAGGACAGCCTTACAATGCCTTTGTTCAAACTACATTTTATAAAATAGGTATTTGAATTTAATTATAGGCATTATCATTTGTGTTTTCCGTTTATTTATGAATGTAAGTCTTGACTTGCTATCCAAACAGAAATTTTTCACGAAAGCAATATGAAGGAAAGTCGTAATCGGAACTTAAAACAGCATAAACGCAGGTACCCACTCAGATGACTGTAATGTTAGCAAATTTTTACAACGCAAGTTTCGGGTTTCTCATGTATGTAAATTATCACGGTTAATACTTCATAAAAGCATGGCATTACTTTTTCTAGTTATTTACACGCAAAGAAAAGTTTCCTACACAAGTCGTGAAATATTTGTGCACTTTTGTCAGTTATCGTTTGAGAGAGCAAATATTTCCATAAGCGCTTGTGTAATTTCTTCTAAAGTGTGAACGGNCACTTTTGTCAGTTATCGTTTGAGAGAGCAAATATTTCCATAAGCGCTTGTGTAATTTCTTCTAAAGTGTGAACGGAATATTTACTCAATTGCTTCGCATTGTAAGTATCTCAGATCCCCAACTTAGTTTCGACATGAGCTTATAAATATGTGTGTACGGCTCTAAGACGTATCTTGGTATAGCACTTCTTATTACCAGCTCATGCGTTGTGGTTTTGGTTCGACCGTTAACATTTTAAACCGTAGGTGATTTTGACAACCTAATGGCATTGATCTATAATTTTCTTTAATATTAACGAAATCATTACATTAAGACTGAAAATTAAGAAAAAAGTTGAAGCTAAGTCATAACGAAGTTTATATAATCCGAAGCAGAGATCTCACAAGGCTTGGGTTCTCTGTATCGGTGAATTTCNTATAGGAAAATAAGTGAAGTCACCAAAAATTAATAAAATATCGTTTGAATCGTTTTTAAAGTACATTTATTATATAATATGTTTGCACGAGGTTGTCTTCTTTTTTATATATATATATGCTACTAGTGACAGTAATTTGTAAACATTTTCTCGTATTAGTGTGAATTATTTTATTTCACTTTCTTCTCAAAAGCGAAACATAACTCTACACGTGGGCTGCCTGCTACTTATGTTTCCTGTGAAGTAACTTTCTTCATTAGCTCCAAGTCGTAGCTTTATATTGTACTCTCGGTATCAGTGATACATGAAGAGCGGAGGTATTAGTTTTCAGTGATACCTGTGACCAGTAATTTATTTTTACAAAGAGAAGTAAAGGATGGAATACTGTAAATATCGGGTAACGTACCCGAAAATGTTAAGGTTATTTTCACGAACTTTTAAATGGAAACCTATTTCCTTTTACACGAAGGGCGAAATTTCTGTACTGTCGAGAACAATTAACGTTAAGGAAAATGAGAAATCACACTTATATACATAGGGAAGTTGTCATGTGAGTGTGCATGACGCTGCTTCGCATGTCCTATACGTTGAACCAACGCAGGTTAGAAACTAAGCGAGGCTCCATGCTGTAAACACTGCAATATCAGTTATTCTGAAGGATGGCATAAAACAGAAAGATATGTTTCTTTCACGGATGATCAAAATAAAATATTATTGAAATATATTTAGAATTTGAAGTTTAACGGGATGTTAACTTCTTATAAGAATACAAATATTCACATAAGTAACATATTCATCCACACTAGCAAAAAATTCTCAGTTGCAGAACTATAACTCTAAACACTTAACGAACTCCACAGTATTGTTCCAGACATGGAAATCTATTTGCGGTATAAAATTAATTATACCTTAATATTTGCTGTTTAGCTATTTTAGGATTTTGAAATTAAAAAAATACACAACTGAATTGCGTTACAGTACTAATGAATAACATAAAGGTCTTTAAGGCAAGTGGAAACATGGCAGGCTCACTGTAATCGTAGAGATTAAATTAACTTTCATTTCTCATAAAATAGATAAAAAGGACAGCCTTACAATGCCTTTGTTCAAACTACATTTTATAAAATAGGTATTTGAATTTAATTATAGGCATTATCATTTGTGTTTTCCGTTTATTTATGAATGTAAGTCTTGACTTGCTATCCAAACAGAAATTTTTCACGAAAGCAATATGAAGGAAAGTCGTAATCGGAACTTAAAACAGTATAAACGCAGGTACCCACTCAGATGACTGTAATGTTAGCAAATTTTTACAACGCAAGTTTCGGGTTTCTCATGTATGTAAATTATCACGGTTAATACTTCATAAAAGCATGGCATTACTTTTTCTAGTTATTTACACGCAAAGAAAAGTTTCCTACACAAGTCGTGAAATATTTGTGCACTTTTGTCAGTTATCGTTTGAGAGAGCAAATATTTCCATAAGCGCTTGTGTAATTTCTTCTAAAGTGTGAACGGAATATTTACTCAATTGCTTCGCATTGTAAGTATCTCAGATCCCCAACTTAGTTCCGACATGAGCTTATAAATATGTGTGTACGGCTCTAAGACGTATCTTGGTATAGCACTTATTATTACCAGCTCATGCGTTGTGGTTTTGGTTCGACCGTTAACATTTTAAACCGTAGGTGATTTTGACAACCTAATGGCATTGATCTATAATTTTCTTTAATATTAACGAAATCATTACATTAAGATTGAAAATTAAGAAAAAAGTTGAAACTAAGTCATAACGAAGTTTATATAATCCGAAGCAGAGATCTCACAAGGCTTGGGTTCTCTGTATCGGTGAATTTCAAGCCATGACGGGTCCGCGAAGATGTTGTGGTTAGACTGCTCGCCTCTCACCTAGGAGACACGGGCTCGATTCACGGTGGAGTCACTTCCGGATTCTCGCATGAGGGAATCGTGCCGTACGATGCCGCTGATGGGCGGATTTTCTCGGGGATCTCCTGATTCACCCGCCCTTTCATTTAAGCGCTGCTCCATATTCAACTCACTTCATTCTCGTCGGGTCTTAAGACCTCAGCCTCGATCTCTCCTCTCATCTCCAAGCCATGACACTCATGTGGTTGATAAAGAAGAGCGAGGAGGAGGGGAGAATAAACAAACCGCATTGGTAACGTTCAGCTTTCAGTCACATATAATGCAACAATACAGAGATGAAACAGTAGCTCGTACCGCGGTCTCTACCCGCAAACGCCAGCAACATGGAGTCACTGGCCAGCACAACTCTGGACCGATATTTAACCAATCAGCAGATCAGAGTCTACTCGCCAGCCAGCAGCCGAGCAAATAGGAGACCTTTCGCAGCACGAGGTAGCCAATCAGACACGAGAGTTAGTGTTGCCGTAATTTCCCGCAGCCAATCAGAGAACGGGTACGACCACATGAAAGGAACCTCTTCCGCCACGCCATTTGGTATCAGTGTCATCTTGTACTCTGCGAACCAATCGCAAGAGTGACTCTGTTTATCAGTGCAGAAAGGAGCCAATGGTTCGGAGTCCACCGCAGTCNTTGGTATCAGTGTCATCATGTACTCTGCGAACCAATCGCAAGAGTGACTCTGTTTATCAGTGCAGAAAGGAGCCAATGGTTCGGAGTCCACCGCAGTCAAGACTTTTATTCTTATATGGCATTTCTGTGTTAAATCGTGCAACTTGAAACGTAAAACATACCTGTCACTTTTTATGGCATAAATTAAACCACCAAAAACTTAAAAAAGACAACATCCGTATAATTCGTTTTTTATCAATTAGATAATACACGATCAATTTCTACACGCCTATATCAAGACAGGTGCGGCATCTTCTAATGCAAGGAAAATGCCTGCCTCTAGTCGCACGAAGAACAGTGCAGCACAGTTCATGGAATCTGGAAGTATAATTTAACAAGCCGGATAAAATGATTAACGACGTTTCACCTGGTATAACATTGAAGTGCAAGATGTTAAGGACATTATATCTGAGATAACTAACCCTAGACACGTTATGTGGCCTTGAACTTCTGCAACCAGAAACACGTCTAGCGGCTTTTAAATGCACCAGTCATGTACGTTCTTTTATAGGAGGTTCGACCAGTGAGCACGTGGTGTGAGAGACCAGTGCTGGACAGTTACCAACATTCAGAACTGGCTGTATCCTGTCAAACGCAAGTGATGCCTGCCTTCATTGCGTCTAAAATGTGGTTAATTAAGTGCTCTTTCTGAGAAGAGTTTTGCAATTTGAACACTTTGCAACGTTTGGAGAATGCCAAATATTTCATGTAAAAACCATCACTTTAATTTTCGTCCTGCCATTTTTTGCATTTTAGCATTTACTATGAAAGAAACAAAATTATTTTTAAAAAAATTTACAGGTGTATTTTTGGGATTAAGATTTATTTTTCTAATTTTAAAAATATTTCTCGTTATAATTCTGCTCATATTTAAATTGACGTAATACCATTATTTACTACATAATATCATATTAAGTTATTACAAATACTCCTGCTGAGTATATAGCAAATATGTATTATCACTGCAACAAATCTCTTGTTTCTGCTGATTTTTTTTACTTAAACGAAACATTGTAGTTCGATTCTTCAACAGAAGCCTCTGCGCATAAACGTGAATATAAAACTGGAATGCACATAATAGTTCTCAGAAATAATAATGCAGATATAGCATAACAATTGCCTGGCTTTAGCGACGAACACACGTGAAACCATCGCGAGGACTGTCGATCTGCATTGACACTTAGTTCACTTCAGAATGAGAGAAATCACTCTGTTTGTATGTCTAACGAAGTGAAAATGAAATTTAGACTAAATAAACGCAGACACTGAATTTATAGTAGACCACCAATGACACGCGGAGTCACTTTATTTATATGAATAAATATAAACTATAGTTTTTACATTATTGTCCCGCCAAACAATGANAATTATAAAGTATAAAATTCAGTAAAATATCTGATAATAGCGTAACGAATGCCTCTTGTATTTCTTCTGATGAAAACACTCCTACTACCATTCGGATATCTGTACAACTTCAACGTATGTATCCTCTTTTCCCCCAGACTTCATAACATTCCGGGTATGTTTCATATCAGAATTATCCTAATGGAAACTAATGTATACTGAACTCGAATACTTAACCAAAAAGACAGTTCTACACATATAGGTAAAAGCACTAGAGAGATCTAGGCTTAAGGCCACATAAATAGTACGCCTCTCTAACACCAAAAAAATAAAGCACTAAAGGCTGGATAAGGTTTTGAAGATGGAAGAACGATAAGTTATTTATGAACATGGAAAGTTTGGTTTTTCACAATCTGTGCGACTTGGCTTCGTTCTTAACTCTAAGGACGGTGTCTTCAGTTCGGAGTAGGAGTCAGTGTGACGTATTGACATCACACACAAGTCGCTAACTCATTAAACTTAAAGGTTTAGACACTTGAATGGTTTTTCTTTAATTCACAAAAATCTTAGTGTAATATAATTGACTTACCAGTAATAGGAATATCATAAACATGGATCTCTGGTAATATAATATTTTTACGTACTTCTAAATGCACTAAAGTAAGTACTTTAAATGAATGGTAAAATTGAGCTTCAATAGACACCATTATTGGGCTACTGACTAGAAGACAGCTCAATGCAAACTGGAGCTACTGTCATTTCGACGATTGTCAAACTTAACTTTCGTATTGTGCAATCAGTGTGTCGATATGAACACTGGTTTAGAAAATGGAAGCCAACTAATTGATGATCAAAACTGTTCCTCAGTGGTAAAGTGCCACAGCTTCATATCTTTACTTTCTGTGTAGGAAAGAAAACACTTTTTAAATTTCTATTCATTTCTTTATAAAATATATTTTTATTTTATTAATTGTAAACATTACATACAGATTATGNTGCACATTATGTATCTGTGTTGTTTTTCAGTTTAAGTATTGAAAATTAAAAACAATACATACTTCCAATAGCAACAGAATATTAAATCCATACAAATCCTAAATAAAATAATAATATTAAACGTTATTTTAAAACATTTTCATTATTTAAACTTGATAATTACTACATAACTAAATAAACTGCATATCTGCATATGTCTTCCTAGTTCATATATTTAATCACTGCAACGTTTTTCCTTCTCCTTTAACGTTGTCGTGACTGTTTATATGAAATTGCCAGAATAACCAAAAATCTTTTGCAATCTTTACAGATTTTTTTGAATGTCGAACCTACATTAAATAGTTTTGTTCATGGTCTACTATCATTCACAGCTCGTTATCGTTGAACAGCTTTCTCTTTAAAATTTTAAACCATGTGTTGCCTTTTCATGTCCGAAGGCTTTTCTTTACTCCGGTAATAATAGTATGTTGTAAAGAGATATTATTTTGAATTATTCTCTGGGCATTTCATTCTGCATCTATCATATGACAACTTCGTTAGTTTTTCTGTAACTAACTTTCGTCTGTTTGATATACAAGGGGTCGCAGTTATGAAGTGGTTAGACTACTCGCCTCCCACCTAGGCGGCTGGATTCCCGGTGGGGTCGCTCCAGATTTTCGCAAGCGGGAATCGTGCCTGAAGATGCCGCTGGTCTGTGGGTTTCCTTGGGGATATCCCGTTTCTCCCACTCTTTCATTCCAGTGCTGCTCTATACTCACCTCGCTTCACCTTCATCGTCTCTCAAGACCTAGATGTTAACTGCTGCCCAAACCTCGTCACTCATTCCCTTTAAAACATACACTTTCCCTGAGATTGCATTTGTTTTACGAATATTACTTTTCCATCTTTTGGTACTTCTAGTAGGTTTCCTTCCTCTGCAGTAGTGCATATATGACTCCTTTGGCACAGGTACCATGCTCTGGATCTCTGATCCGCCCGTCATAAAGGCAAGCGTGGGCGGCAGCCATTTCAGTTGGCACCCTGGGACGACCATGTAGGCGACAAAATAGCCTGTTTCACTAAAAAAAAAACCACCCCCAAATTAATTATTTTGCCCAAAAATAACTTTTTTCAACAAACAATTTCCAAAAAAATGGGAAAATGAGGAAAGCGGATTTTAAGGTCCACGAACCAAGAACCGAAAAATCCTTAATCCGGCA
Source organism: Clitarchus hookeri (assembly GCA_002778355.1). Classification (NCBI taxonomy): domain Eukaryota; kingdom Metazoa; phylum Arthropoda; class Insecta; order Phasmatodea; family Phasmatidae; genus Clitarchus; species Clitarchus hookeri. Next base: position 131,788 of record NQII01003727.1, on the reverse strand, counting down.
AGAGAATTAGATGCTCGTAGCAGAATGGGTCACTTAATCCTCAGAGCAGGAGAGGAGGATTCGAGACTCCGACCCCGATAAAGCGGACCGGGGAGGATCAGCATACCTGGCCCCCTCCCCCGACAAACATCCTGCACCTTCCATGTCCGCACCCCGCTACCTCCGTCACCACAATATGCCCCCCTCATCAACCACCCCCTCTTCATCTTGACCACCCTCTCCTCCACCTTTCGTCATTCCAAAACACCCTGGCCAACAAAATTCTAATCAAAATCCACCTCACACACTCGCCCTGCCACCCCCACCCCTCCTCTCCCATATTAATCATTAGCCTTACGTAACATAAATTATCGCTCCACCCATATCAATCATTGGAATATACCCATTGGCCTCTAAATCACCACTTTAAAGCATATTTTGCCAGTATTGGACACTATAGATTCCACAAGTTTTTTTATTTGGCATTTACCACCATAGAGCTCCAATGTCAGCCATTTCCAAACTTTTTTTGTCGACGGGACACTCTTCAAAGTATTTGTTGATAATAATTTTTAAATTTTAATTTCATCTTTTTAAAATAAATAAAACTCAACATATTAAGTACATATTTGTTATATAGAAAATTGTACATACATACAAACATTTCTTCGTGATGATTATCGAAGGTAAGACGAGAACTTCATATTATTTTGTAAGTGGATGGCTTACATTTGTTCTTAGCTGCAAATGGTCAACCGAAACTAGTGTCCAAACTGAACCCTTCATCACTATTTCTTCTTCCTCGCGACATGTATTTTGTATATTATCGTCTATTCTCTTATCGATGTCATATGCATTATATATTGGTACATTTCTGGTCTTGAATGCCCTTCTACAATGTTCTTCCTGGTAGGGTTCTGGTTTCGAGTAGTCACATTCTAACCATATATTGTATTTTAGAGACCCACTATTTTCTAGATCTTCTGTATAAAGGAGCACTGTAGTCATCTTCTATCCCCCAGCCTACCATCTTGGCCGCAGACAGCTCGTTCGGCATGATCGAGAGGTAGCTTCGTTATGTCGACATCTCTCACCTGGTCCACCTCGACACCGTTGAGCAAATACGAGATGCGATTGATAAGGTGGAGAATACCATTGCTCTTTATTTCCTCGATGTAGTGTTGGATCCATCTTCTTTCGTCAGTGTCCTTCTGAATCGCAGGAATGACTGACATGGAAGAGTGCAGATATCTTGGCGTTGGACCGCTATCCGAACTTCCGTAACACCGGATATGCTGACAAGAGTGTAGAACGAGTTTGATTATCCCGTAGATGTCTTTCGGGCCGCTCGTGGTTTTCACATTGAATATTTATAAATATATGGTAAATAAATGTCACAGTTCCACGGTTCATTTGACTGTTCAACTAAGGTTGTAGGTTGTTTGGTTTAGATATTATAGACCTTCAAAGTTGGGGTAATCTTTTATACTCATCCTGTATGATATAGTTAAACTGAAATATTCTTGCTGTCCAATCACTTACAAGTATTATGTAAACCTTTTTAACTCTACTTTTTACCTTCAGTTGGCCCTCTTCAAATTGATATTAGTATTAAGTGTTAGGAATTAATGGTAAAACTGAAGAGTTCATCTCTGAATGTAGTGGCTAAAAGAGTAGCAGAAGCTGAACACATGATACACGAACGTAGAAGCAAACAGTACTTCAATTAAATTAAGAAACGAGAGAAGAATGTGAAACAGATCCGGAATTATTGGGCTTTTTTTTTATATCGTCAGATTATTTTCTTGTCTGAAATTCACATCCAAGATATATTTTTTTTTTAGCATGAAGCGGTTGTGGTTTTACATATATGGAGTCCATAATATGAATACAAACATATCAATGCTTTACAAGTGCCACTAAGGCATTGCATATAAAGATGCCAATGAAGTGAGCACATTTTTACGCAACTATATAACTAAATATGTGCCATATTCTGTGAAATATTTGAGACTTTTCTCCTGTGGAGCTTCCGAGCAAAATAAGAACCAAGCAATAACCCGACTGTCAGGCTTTTTCTGACACAAAAATGTTTGACAAAATACAACTTTATTTTCCGGTATGAGGTCACTTATTCAATGCTTCAGACCGAGATTTTTCTGTCATCAAGAAAGCCGTAAAAAATGTTTACCGAATCTATGATGTAAAACAGTAGGCATTGTGACTTGCATGTCAAAACAACCAAAGTCCACCATCACTCTTGTTGAGACGAGTGACATACTGAACTGCGCCAAGTGGCGGCCAACAATGTATAAACCGGGGGAGGGGGTAGGTCACTACAGGAGAATCGAGAAGAAGAGATGTGGTAAATACTGCAAAGGTGCGATTTCAGCCAGTACCGTTTATGCATTTTGAATATTCGTCTGAGAAGCAAGGAAAAATGACAAGAAGGCACTTTATAGATGGATCACACTTCTGTTTGTAGCTGATATAAATTGTTAAGCTACCAAATTAGCAGCTATATGAAGGACCGAATTGTATAAATACAAAGAAGTTTGAGAACTTGANTAAATTGTTAAGCTACCAAATTAGCAGCTATATGAAGGACCGAATTGTATAAATACAAAGAAGTTTGAGAACTTGAAGAAACTTTGTATAGTCAGTCATGCGTGAAGAATACACGGGTTTTTCAAAGAGATTTTAATGTGGCCGACAATGCACAATGACAGTTCGGACAATGTATTAAATTACATTTGAAATAACAATTTTGTGTTATTAATAATGTGGGTACTGTTTAAGTTTTTCCAACGTAGGCCTGCTCCTCACATAAATTAGTGTTAGTAAATACACTGGCCGTTTGTATTCACTTTACATATTTTCATTGTACAAAAGGGCTTTTGTCCTGAGGTTTACATATTTATTTGCATACAAACTAATCGTCATGTGGAACCTATAATGATTTAGTGTACATTATTGAGTACTTTGACGCCAGATAGGGAATCTTGGAATTTTAGTATTCATTTTGTAGACAAACCGTTTTCATAGGTCTGGTATCACTGCAATAGCAGACTCTACTAGTGCCACACATACGTAGTTTATTGCAATCCATGGCACGAGCATTGACTTCACCGCAGTTCCTTTAAAGACACAGGGCAGCTCGAGTCGATTCTGTCCCATTGCTCACGACAAGAAAGGAATTTCGATGCCAGACAGGACAGTGAGTTAACCCACATATTGATTCTTCGTCTTCTGCGCATGTATCCAACATTANCCCACATATTGATTCTTCGTCTTCTGCGCATGTATCCAACATTAATCTGTTCCATACCGATAAAATTGTCAAAATCACATGATCAGCAGTGATAAACGTATTTGTCCAAGCCTTATTTTTCAAAATATGAGCCCTTTTGTAAGAATACTACAATTTTCCCTATTTTAATTTCCTCTAATTGAACTAAAATTTGGTCAGAGTAAGTTCGTACAAACATATCAAAGCTCTTTTTTTTAGAAAAACAGTGTTGTAACCTCGAATGCAATCCACGTAGTTAATGACAGTTGTATGAACGAACAGTGCAATGTTGGGTAACGGAGAGTGGCTACCGCGCACCTCGGTTGCGCACTCTACACCATTCTCCTTCTACGAGTTAGCCCTATGAGTCACATTGTCCAATATGTGGAACATTGCAAAGGAAAGTGTTTCTTATGCTCTGTACTGTGCGCAGCAGTAATACCGTCCTTGGAGTGGAGTCCGTCAGGTGTAAGAGGTAACATTTATTTATATTTTGTATTAATTTATTTGGCTTAATTTTTGGTGGTGCAGTTAAGGAACTAGTGCCTTTTGTTACACAGCACCACGCTCTAATTAAAGTAACTGTAGGCCAATCCAGACACAATAAGAGGGCCGGGGAGGAGGGATACAATAAACATACTGCAGAAATTGCTGAAACTTAAAGTGCNAATCCAGACACAATAAGAGGGCCGGGGAGGAGGGATACAATAAACATACTGCAGAAATTGCTGAAACTTAAAGTGCAATTTTCGATACTTGCTGGTAATTGACAAAGTTCGTCTTTTTTATTACTGTTGCCAGAGCTATTTTCTGACAAGATATTTTTTTTTCCATCTGCTTGTTTGTNAGAGCTATTTTCTGACAAGATATTTTTTTTTCCATCTGCTTGTTTGTTTTTTTGGACATTTGAAAGAGGGGGGACAACAAAAAGGAATACTTACTACATAGTAAGTATTGTAAACATTTATTTCTTAACAATTATTTGGAAATAATATTAGTAACGTGCTAAATTTAAAATTCATTGTTTGAAATTTTTTGAACATCCTATAGCTAAATTATAAATTCTGATAACATGAGATAACAATTTTGTGACGAGAGATCACAAAATGGTGGCTCAGTCACATATATATTACACTTTTTTTTCTCTACTTTTAGGAACATAATGAAAATTGTAAGTATACTCCATTTCATATAAGTTCACTAAATGTTGACAGTTCTAGAAGTGTAGCACATTATGTCATATCTGTATATTATCATCTCGTTTATATTAGATTACTCGTGCCTGCCTTTTGTCTGTGTATCTACACACCCGTTGGCAACAGTTAATCTTTGTTTGTTATCAATGCCCTTATCTTCTTATATCGTATTCTCGATTTTCTATGGCAAATATGTGAGTTTTNTAATCTTTGTTTGTTATCAATGCCCTTATCTTCTTATATCGTATTCTCGATTTTCTATGGCAAATATGTGAGTTTTCTAAAGGCGAAGGTCAATAATAATTATTTATTCAATTACTTACCCTAACTGCAGCAATTATTCAAACAACCTGACTATAGCTAAGTCCCACGCCACTTGAAACAATCAACTTATTTAATGAAAATTATTTAAACTCGCATTAGTACTCGTGTGGAATACACCTTACGTGGCAATGTATTCCACGGTGGGTATTATAGTTGCGGTAATGATAATAACTGCCCTTATCATTCTTACATGTAGCTACTCTGGTGTCCAAAAATTAAGGATGAAGCGGAGAAAGTAATATTACCTAGAGGAGAACGACCAGGCAGAAAGAGCAATCAGGAGATCGCCTCGAGTCCGGCATGACGGGGCATGCGCATGTGCGTAGCATGATGTATTGGGCGTGTGCGAAGGATGTACAGCACGGGTACGGTGTATTATCAGCAGTGCAGAGGAAGTTTGTGTACGGTGTACACAGAGTTGAACGATGTCGAGTTGATTTCTGATACCTGATATGGCCAACAGACAGTCCGGTAAGTATCATATGGACGACTTTAACCCGAGGTCGGATCATTTAGAGNGATACCTGATATGGCCAACAGACAGTCCGGTAAGTATCATATGGACGACTTTAACCCGAGGTCGGATCATTTAGAGGTTGGAAGCTCAAAGTGTGGCTGGTGTGTTCGAGGAGTTTGAGATCACACACAACACCGGGTCACGACNATTTAGAGGTTGGAAGCTCAAAGTGTGGCTGGTGTGTTCGAGGAGTTTGAGATCACACACAACACCGGGTCACGACCTTGTATGACATTTAGAGCGACAGGAGCAGCTGTACATGAGTGAGTGAGGATATTTGGGCGGCTCTTAGCATCGGGAGCCGATTAGGGTGAGGTGAGGTAGTATGGGGCAGCGCCGGAACGAAAGGGCAAGGGGAAACGGGAGATCCCTGAGAAAACCCGACGATCAGCGGCATCGACCAGCACGATTCCCACTTGCGAAAATCCGGGAGTGACCCGGCCGGGGATTGAATCTGGTTCGCCTTGTTGGGAGGCGAGCAGGCTAACCGCTCAGCCACTGCGGCCCCCGTACATGAGTGAACATGGCAATGGAGGACTGGTGTTATGTCGTACAGGCGAGGAGAGATGGACCTNCTGCGGCCCCCGTACATGAGTGAACATGGCAATGGAGGACTGGTGTTATGTCGTACAGGCGAGGAGAGATGGACCTCATAGAGTGGTTCAAACCGCATGCCACATGTAACGTACTATCAGACACACGTTGTCGTGTGTACAACTGCACACTCGTGGATTGTTCGCTGGGCGACCAGTACTCTGCGCTCCATTGAAGCCTGCGGCATTACAAAATAACCACCGTCACCTTGAAAATAAGACAACAATTCGTGAGACATTCCTGTGTTTAAATATTGTCCAAAAGGTCACTTTTCGTTGTCCTTGTTAAGAGTTTACTCAGTCGTCCCATGCATTAAGTTTTTTTTTGTGGTACTTGCCACAGATCACAGCATCACAAGCAGGATGCCGTGTCAGTAAGGCCGAAACAGTTTAGCGTGACCAGCGCCTGGAACCACTATTACATAAGACAAATAATAAGACAAATGAACAATATTATATTGTCCCAAGTAGCCAAAATAACAGCCATCAGTAATAACTTACCATGAGTACGGAAAGCACAGGATCACCGCATCGCAAAGTGGATTTCAAAATCTGCACGAAATTTTACGATGTTACGGTATGACTAGCAGGAACGATGAAGATCATAGATATCATGATGTGTGCAGGCGAACTGTTTTATACTGTGTACTCATTCGATAGGTATCGACTAGTCAATTGGAGAAAATATAAATATTAATTACAAAAATGTGTATTTACTTAAACTAATACAAGATAGAATAAATTATTAGCTTTGAGCAATTCAATTTAGAAACAAATATTCATTGTTTGATAAACTCTAAAATAAATTATATGGCCCCTCTCAAGATTTCTGTAAAACAAAAAAGATAGATTACATGACTTGGGGTGCGTTCCACAATGCAATTGACAAAATAGTTATGACAGTTAATAAAGAAAAGACAAACATTAAATACAAAGGACGTAATTTACAAAAGAAAGGCTCCAATTACTGCGTTAACCNACTTAAACTAATACAAGATAGAATAAATTATTAGCTTTGAGCAATTCAATTTAGAAACAAATATTCATTGTTTGATACAACTCTAAAATAAATTATATGGCCCCTCTCAAGATTTCTGTAAAACAAAAAAGATAGATCACATGACTTGGGGTGCGTTCCACAATGCAATTGACAAAATAGTTATGACAGTTAATAAAGAAAAGACAAACATTAAATACAAAGGACGTAATTTACAAAAGAAAGGCTCCAATTACTGCGTTAACCGGTTTGGATAAGTCTGAAAACCGAATAAACTTGAGACACAAAATACACACACAGTTGACACTGAAAATATAACCTAAAAACGAGTTAAACTGCATTTCAGATAGGTGCACTAACATTTGACAGAAGATGTGACCAACCTACACACAATGTAAAAATAAAATGCTCCCTTTTGTAAAGTATTGTATCATTTGATGATTTGCTGCGGGATGTATGTTATTATGTTGGCGATATAGATGATAATTATGCAAGAGAGTAGTACTTAGAACTGAATGTTGTAATTCAAAACTTAAATTACTCTTATAATATTTGTGGTTAAAATTATGTTTTTAAAGTGACGTACCATTTTTGTTAATTTTTTTTTTTTTGATTTTATCTAATTGGTTAAAAAATATGTTTAGTAATTACGGCGGAGCATTCGGACAGTTACGGTCGTTCACACGTTTGCAGCTCTGTGCACGCCATTGTTTACTCTATAATTGTGCATTTGATATTTTCCCATCACGTTTATGTGATAACCTTACTAGTGTTATTGAAATATTTAATCGATAGTTAATTATTATTTTATGTAATTTTATTAAGCATATTTGGTTGTAGAGGTTCCTTTGTAGTGAATTTACTTGCGTGAAATGTAATATTACCGACACGTGTATGGCTTCGTCCATCATTTTCCGTACTATCGTGTGTTATGAAGCGCCAACGTGTATATTCCGTACCATCGTGTGTTATCAACNTTGTGTGTTATGAAGCGCCAACGTGTATATTCCGTACCATCGTGTGTTATGATGCCCCAACGTGTATGTTCCGTACCATTGTGTGTTATGAAGCGCCAACGTGTATTTCCCGTACCATCGTGTGTTATCAAGCGCTAACGTGTATTTTTCGTAGCATTGTGTGTTATGAAGCGCCAACGTATACTTTCGTTCCGCAGTTTATTAGTTNCCGCTAACGTGTATTTTTCGTAGCATTGTGTGTTATGAAGCGCCAACGTATACTTTCGTTCCGCAGTTTATTAGTTTCAGGAAATCGATGAAGTGTCGCATTTGCAGAATTATTCTGCACATTATTTCGTATCAGTGGTAGACAAACGTGTCCAAGGATCGCCACAGAACAACGTGTGTTCAGGAGTTGCAAATAGGAATTACGAGCCATAAGTCAAAGTGTTTTGTAAGTAATGCATTTAAAACGGTCATTAGAATGTTTGAAATGCACGTGGCCTTGAAAACCACCACTTTAATGGTGTTTTTTAGTGTAAAAATAATACGTTCATTATAAAGAAAATTCAACCAGTGTTAGGTTAACTTCGCCAATAATATTTATGTGCATACGGAATATGTTTATTATTCGCATCACTAGAACAACATGAAATTAATAGCGTTTTCTTCCTTCGGTGAAGTTAAAACTTTAAAATGTATAATGATTTGAATGTTACTTCCGTAAGAACAAAATTTTCTACTGGCCCATTAAACCAATACCTATGTAATTCATAGTTATACCGTCTGATAAGAAGTGATGCAAAACAATGCCGCCTCATGAAATACGTTAAACTAAAATATCTCATTGCAGGTATTATTTTCCTGATTTTCAGAAAGGCCTCTATTGTATATACACTGAAGAGCCAAAAAAACTGGTACACCTGCCTAATATCGTGCAAGCCCTCCCNAACCGTGAGCCCACAGAAGTGCCGCAAGACGACGCACAGACAGGTTATTTGTCCTAAAAAGCTGGCCAAAAGTATTTAAGTGTGTTTAAGTTATTGTTTTAGAGTTAATATGTAGTTTAAACATGTATTGATATGATTTATATGCAATTTACGTTTGAACTTTACAGTATCATAGTAGCTAGATGAAAGGCATTGATGAAATAAAACAAACAAAATGGTTAAATTGGCAAAAAAAAAAATATATATATATATAATTCGTATAATCAAATAACATCATTCAGAGTCACAATTCTCATTATCTTCATCATCATCAATGGTTTCACCACTAATATCAAGGGAATCATTAGAAAAACTGGTATCCACTAGTAAGAATTGCAATGCCTCTTTTGAAAACGCCTTCCTTTTTTTTGGCACGTTTATCTCTGTTGGAGCTTATGTATGGATCGGAGCTCAAGATCAACCGTTTGAATATATGCTCATTACACTCCTTTCTGGAGAATTTTCTGGAGAAATTTTGTCTATACGACCGAAAATGTTTATTTCGTGCCTCAGCCGCTTCTTCGGATAGTTGACCAATTGGGAGCAGCGCATGCTCAATCACTGTTGCTCCGTGTGACAATATGCCGTGTTATGTGGGTGACACTTATATAAAGTCACATATCATTTTGCTGTCTCCTCCAAAAATTCAGAAAATTTCCTTAAGTCTATCTTATAGCCACCTGACAGAACTTCCAAAATAACTCCTAATTTTTTTAAGTTTAAGTCAATCTCTGTAATTCAGGCGGATGTTTCCGGATCCTTAGGATAACACTTGAGTTTTTCTTTTTGCAAAAGTGAATAAATTGGGTATATGCTTTTACTTACGGCTCTAAAAGTATTGTACTGCTTAGAAGTGAGGTCAGTATCCACGAATACAGCTAAGGCTTTTGTTGTTGAAAGCTTTGTATTTTGATGGGTATTGCCTTTCTCAGCGGATATTATTATTCTTGTGTATTTTGAAGCCCGAGTTGGAGTTAAAGAAGCGTCTTTGATAATTTTAGACAAGTCAGTTTTGCCAGCAGCCCGTGTGCTCATATGCGTAGCATACGTGAACATTTCGTGGGATATCTCAGATCTAAGTTGTTCGGTTTTGCGCCTCTTACTCCTTTCACTGCCTTCGTCAAATCCCCTACTCGGCCGACCGGTTCTCAGAATTGTCCAGATAGGCAGCGCTACTGTTTCCTTTAGCCATAAGTCTTTGTTTCTTCGAAAACGGCACTATTTGTAGCTAGCAGATGTCCACTTCAGTTTAAAGTAATGTTTAAATGATTTTAAACTATGTCGAAGTAACTGCAGTTTTCTTCGGGATATTTAGTTTTTTCCACTAGTTTCTTCTCAAGAAACTCCAGTTTCTCATAGATTGTCTATGCTCACATTGCTTTATTATATTGAACATAGCTTCCCGGGTAATCTTCATTGACGGTTCAGCAGTAAATCTATAAACAAACGACACAAATATTATTAAATAAATGTTATTTGAAACTAAATGCGATTTTAACTTATTACTTGGTCACTTATTTTGGCAACAATGGAGAAAGGCCGAAATGAGCGGAATATTTTAATGCGGATATAACAACTGGAATGTAGGTGAAATGCGTAGAAACCCACAATATAGTTTAACTCACTTTACCTTCTCATTCAAATCACCTCGGAAATTGAAAATGTATCCAAAAATAGACTAAAAATAGTTATGTCTTTTGATATATTTTTTTTTTATATATTTAAAAGAGAATTATTTTAATTGACTATTAAAAGCAATTATCATACCTTCATCTGAAGAATTCATAGCNATATATATTTAAAAGAGAATTATTTTAATTGACTATTAAAAGCAATTATCATACCTTCATCTGAAGAATTCATAGCAATTTCTTTCAATATGCACACAAAACAACACTTTCCCAACATAGAAACGTTTTGAACATTCCAAATACAACGGCGAGAATTCATAAAGCGACACGCACAACAGATGTATTCCGACTAAAGTGCGAGCGCAGGGTGGCCCCTTACGCCGAGATTGACTGGTTATTGTGTAGAGGGGGTAGTCCCGTTGTGTTTGAGTGACAAAAGACAGACTTTAATTAAAATTTGTAATGCGTACTTTTGGCCAGCTTTTTAGGACAAATACCTGTCTGTGCGACGTGGCATGGACTTGACTAATGCCTGAAGGTATGCAGGAGGCAATTCACACCATGAATCCTGCAGGGCAGTCNCGACGTGGCATGGACTTGACTAATGCCTGAAGGTATGCAGGAGGCAATTCACACCATGAATCCTGCAGGGCAGTCCTCAAAGCCAATCTGCGCTAATTTGAGAAAGGGTTGCACGTCTGTCACGTTTAATGATTCTCGTCAGTCGTCGTTGGTCCCGTTCTTTCGCGATCTTTTTCCGGCCGCAGCTATGTCGAAGATGTGATGTTTTACCGGATTCCCGGCATTCACGGTACACTCGTGAAACGGTCGTACGCGAACATCCAAATGTTATCGCTACCTCGGAGATGCTATGTCCCATCTCTCGTGCGCCGACTATAACACCACGTTCAAACTCACTTAAATCTTGATAACCTGCCATTGTAACAGCAGTAACCGATATAGCTGCCGACCGCATCGCGTTACTCTGATTGGTTCCATACCTCTGTTATTTGCATACACACGCCTATACTAGTTTTTTTGGCTCTTCAGTGTAATTACCGTAATCTGAAATAGTAACAATACATTGATCATAGTATGTGTTTAGTATTCATAGATAGAACAGCTGTGGCCGCGCGTAGAGCAATCTAGCAGCGTCAACAGATACACGAGAGCAAAAACTGCACGACGGGAGGAAGACAACACACTTGTCTCTCTAGGATTCCAACAACCGTAGAGTAGCGAAGTTTCGGCAATTCGAATCTCTTCCTGTCTTCAAGCAAAACATTTATGTTCACCTCATTTAAACTCGACTTGTTTATTTTGGCTGTGTTCTTGATTTATGTTCTAAATCGCTGCGATGTACAGCATAATTATGTANGTAGAGTAGCGAAGTTTCGGCAATTCGAATCTCTTCCTGTCTTCAAGCAAAACATTTATGTTCACCTCATTTAAACTTGACTTGTTTATTTTGGCTGTGTTCTTGATTTATGTTCTAAATCGCTGCGATGTACAGCATAATTATGTGATGGCTTGTGACCAAAATACTATTGATATACACTAAGTCGACCGTAAATGCATTTGCCATGGGAAATGTTGACTACTATGTTTCAAGGTAATGCGCACACATCAGAAATTTGTTTTCTCCATTATTGGTTGTCGTGTGTGTACTAAGCGACTTCTCACTTCTCTGGGCCAACGAGAATTGTAACACACTAATAACAGATCTCTATGATTGGTGCGCAAAGTGCCAAGTGAAGTCAAAAATGCGCCATCCAATCGTAAAAGGATCAGGGCTCTGGTTTTGGGATATATGTTGGTTCAGAATAATTGTCGTGATTCCCCAGTGTTGATGTTCACACGAAAGCAAGTTAGTGGCTTAAGTAAGTAGTGGTTTTTGGGCGTTACATGCTTCCTNACATGCTTCCGTGGCAAGGTGACGGTTATTGAACACTCGTTTAACGGGAAGGGGCGTAAGTAAGTAGTTGTTTTGGGGCGTGACATGGTTCCTTGACAAATTGACGGTAATTGAACACTCGCCTGAAGTGAAGGGGTTTTCAGAGTAATCTCTCGGAAGAGAATGTTTGAACCCAAACCTCCAAATTATCCATTTTAAGTCATTTTCCGATGGGATAAGTATCGCCCATCGAGGAAAATATTCTGTAAGAGATAACGTATTTTTTCACCACTGTTAATGAGCAGTGAGTATCGCTGAGTCTGCCTACAGACTCTTTTTTCTCGGGGTGACTGAACATACCCGTAGTTACGCCACTGTAATACGTTGATGCTCTAAACAAGCCCACTTGCAGTTCCTTTGCGATCCAATGTGCACTGTCAAATCTAAACACTTAAACTTGCTTCAAATCGGTTAATTTGTCTGCTTCCCTCTGAAACTGCTCCACTTGAATCACTGAATGGTCGGTATAAGATAATTTTAGTTGCCGTTATTCGCTGATTAAAAAGAAATTTCTACTGATTGCTTGAGTACTGCGCTGGCATTTCACTGATTCGCCAGTAGGTAATCACCTCATCAACTGCATATTTAGTGAAATAATTGGACTGATTGGAAACTGTATTGAGTTGTAGAGAGTGACTCGGAGTCGCAAATATGGACGCTCACTCAGAGCTGGTTTGCAGTAGATCCGCCCCTCCAGAAGGCAGGTACTCGATCCAGCAGTTGCACCACGCGCCTCCAAGTTGCATTCCTTTCCAGGGGATAGTTGCAGCTCCAGTCGCCCTCCGCGAGTCACTTGACCGGTATTTCGAGTTCTTTCNTGCATTCCTTTCCAGGCGATAGTTGCAGCTCCAGTCGCCCTCCGCGAGTCACTTGACCGGTATTTCGAGTTCTTTCCGGTTTTCACAGCTAAGCCTTTGGGGAGTGAATACCTTGCTTTTAAACGAAGCAACCACGTTCGTCGCAAATTCAGNCGGTTTTCACAGCTAAGCCTTTGGGGAGTGAATACCTTGCTTTTAAACGAAGCAACCACGTTCGTCGCAAATTCAGCACGACCTCGCCACCGTTTACGAAAAATTTCAAATACAGATTTAAAGGCTGGTAGTAATTTCGTGTAAGTTTGTGTCAAATGAAAGAAATTTTGCTGGTGTGAAAAAGAAACAATAAACGAATTTATATAGGTAGAGTTATATGTTTTTACTCATTCCTTTAAAACACATTATTCCACTTTCACTTAAAAGGAAAGTTTAATATGGTCATTGTTAGAAGTAAATTAATTCGGCACATTCATTAATTTTATTATTTNTTCACTTAAAAGGAAAGTTTAATATGGTCATTGTTAGAAGTAAATTAATTCGGCACATTCATTAATTTTATTATTTTAATTAGAGTGACAACTTGTATTTTCCTTAATTCGCCATAGAGGCTAAATAAAACAATGGACACCCATACCTTCCGCATCCTTTTTATAACACACGCTCTTAACGACAAAAACATGAGACATGGAGACAAATGGTAATACATAAGGGACCACATCTGAAACAACTGACAGGTGAGGAACCAGGAACTTATTTGTTGTCAGTGGAGTCGCGTGTCGTACAGAGCGACGAGGGGCCCATTCGCGCTGAAGCACTTGAAGCTGCTGCCACAGGAACATGAAGTGTGTCCGGCTCATCGTTTTACGTCACATCGCAGTAAAGATGCCTCTGAGACTGAACACCGTACCCCGAGCTAAATGCAGTACGTCTTGATGGGGAAGTCTTTCCTGGGACTCTCTAGTTGACACATGAGTCTCAGTTTATGTAGGTGTGTTTCTTATAATGTTTTAAGAAAAGTATCAAATATTTCAATAACAATCTTTTATCAGGACAGTAATGAAAGTCAATATATTGTTGCCGGTTCATAGATTTGTCATTGGAAGGATCGAAGTCAGCAAACATCACTGTGAGAGGCCCTCTGTTGACGATATTTATTCTTTCACAAAACAGTATTTTAAACTGTTGCAACAATTTTGTGTCCTTTCTGAACAGATTTCTGTATTAAAATTCCATACCGACCACTTAAAACTCTGAGAAAACAGAACAAACACAAATCTTGTGTGTGCTGTTTTCCAACGTCGTCACAAATTTACCTAACGGCGGAACGGGGCCTTGAGATACTTAATTATTGTTTACTAATGATTATCCTTAAAGCTGAATGTCGTGCGAGCGTGTGTGAAAGCACTGTCGTGTGTTGTGGCGACACATGCATGTCTCTCTAGTCCCAAGGAAGCGGAGTGGTGGGCTGACCTATGCGCGCATCACAGCGGTAAGCAAGAACCCGCCTGCCACTACAGGTTCTCCATAGTTACCAGAGCACGTGTGAAAGCCAAGCTTGCAGACTAGTCACGGCTACTTCCAAGTATCCTGAAGCCCTGGTAAAGTTCTACGTCTAGGATTTCCTCTGCCTCGTGCAAACAAACCTTCACCAAGTATAGAAAATTATACCAAAGGTACAACGCACCGCAGACGTGCGCACTCACTTCAAAAAGATGTTGGTTAAGACTATTTCTTACTAGGCATTACGAATAATATTGTTCTCTCCCTGCTTTTATAATATTAATTACAAAGAGAATTGTATAACTTATAAATAAAATATAAGTAACATTTCAATTTAACGAAACATATATTCATTTTATGTTAACAGATCACGTAATAAATATAACACCAAATCTTAATATTATTTTGTTCTAATTAGCTGTAAACTCTACTGGAAATCTGCATTGCATTGTGTGCAGTGCTACATAAAATTATAGGCAGTGATTTGTTTCCAAAAGTTGATTTCAAATATGCACAAATTACCGCGAATAGTTTTAAAAGCTAGTAATACCAATGTGTCGAAAATTAAAACATCAGATATTAAATTTTTTTAACTCTAGTGAATAAAACCATTATGTAGTGACATGCAAACCTGCATACTGGGATTCTCTTATCATGCTAATAAAAAAATTCCTGCGCATTATATATTTATCTTACCAGAGCTAAATTATGCTCTCTGCAATTTCGCGACCGGCCCTTCTAACCGAAAGTTACTGTGAAATACTCCTTCCCTTTCTATTGAGTAGTATATTTTGTCTAGCAGAAAGGCCGCACACTTACTAAACTCAACACATCTGGATTACTCAAAGTTGGTAATCAGGGACCCCCCTTCCTTTTCGAATGTTATGCATTAGCAATCTTATTCGTNCATCTGGATTACTCAAAGTTGGTAATCAGGGACCCCCCTTCCTTTTCGAATGTTATGCATTAGCAATCTTATTCGTTGATAGTGCTACATTTTATATATGTTGAATCTAAATTAATTTTGGGTAAGTTTAACTGTGTATTTTAAACTCTGTGGTGTATTTTTCTCCTTACACNCATCTGGATTACTCAAAGTTGGTAATCAGGGACCCCCCTTCCTTTTCGAATGTTATGCATTAGCAATCTTATTCGTCGATAGTGCTACACTTTATAAATGTTGAATCTAAATTAATTTTGGGTAAGTTTAACTGTGTATTTTAAACTCTGTGGTGTATTTTTCTCCTTACACNAATGTTGAATCTAAATTAATTTTGGGTAAGTTTAACTGTGTATTTTAAACTCTGTGGTGTATTTTTCTCCTTACACTTATTCTAACGAGAACTGTAAGAGGTAAGTGACAACCATATTGTAGAGAACTCATAACTTCCGAGAAATGTGGTGCAGAACGAGCGAGGTGGGGCAGTGGTAGACTGCTGCACTTGCATTCGGGGGACCCGAGTTTGATTCCCGTTACATCCTGATTTCGGTTTTTCACGGTTCCCCTAAATCATTCCGGGCGAATGCTTGTTCATTCCTCACAACAAACACTGGTCTATTCCTTCGCGCTTCCCTAATCTGTAGTGTTCATGTACCAAACTCTTGTCGCTGTTCCGGAACACTTTTAAATGAATAAAATACACTTACACATTTGAACTTAATTAAACTGCCTTACAAATGAGACGTAGTATACAAACGTCTGAAAGCGCTTGTTTACTAAACAATGTTCTAAGCTTAATATCTTTACTTTTGTATACTGCTGCGTATACAAGATGATTTTGATTAACATGTCGAAATTAAAACCACAGGATCTATTGAGAAACAATAAATCCTAGTAACAAAAAATNTTACTAAACAATGTTCTACGCTCAATATCTTTACTTTTGTATACTGCTGCGTATACAAGATGATTTTGATTAACATGTCGAAATTAAAACCACAGGATCTATTGAGAAACAATAAATCCTAGTAACAAAAAATCTGGAAAGGTAATCTAGTTTTTTTTTTTTTTTAATTGAAGTTGAGTTTATACACGCTTATTAAACAAATTATGGAGATAGCGGACCTCGTCAACTCTGGCGATCCGTTAGTGAGAGACGGGGCTATGTGCCACTTTTTCGGTGACAGAAGTGATTCGCAAGTTAGTAGGGCAACAAGTGTACACGTTCAGATAACCCGTCCATCCACCTTGCAGACGACCGTGAACACGTTGCGCTGAATTATACTTTCTCTCTCTCTCGCTCTCTCTCTCTCTCTCTCTTATGAAAGTCGTGTTGGCAGAGAAGCATTTTAATGTTGAGACACGGAGACTGGTTCTGCGCAGCCAGGGAGTACATTCACTCTACGAGCCACAACCATGATCATGAAGAGAAATGGGACAATGGGACATCAAGGGACAAGAGACGTGATGTCACGTGGTCTCGTGAACCAACCAGGGTGCAGTGTCCGATAGACAAAGCCTCGGACAATTAAACTGAAGTAGTGCGTCAAGTTCATCTCACTACGTACCTTCCACGTGTTCTCTTGGAAAGTCGACTGATACTCAGCATAGGCTAAGGATGAGGTAGAGCGATCTTGCTTGCTGCGGAGAACCAGTAACCGCGTCGCAACATAGAACTTCTCACCTGGCAACACGGCTAGCAAATGTGGCGTAGATTAGATTTGAAGCTAGAACACTGTTTAGTAAACAAGTGCTTTAAGATGTTTATATACTTCCCATTACCAATTTGTAATGTTGTTTGACTGAATTCAAATTGGCGAAAGTATGTTATTCATGTAAAATGACTTGTCTTTTGGAAATTAAGTTATAAACAAACACGTGCATCACTGTTGACTGTGGCTTTGGTAGTTGTGTTCCTTTGGGGTAGGTCAGTGCTGGGCACGTGCGCAGAAGACAAATAAGTGGTCTACCTCGTCTTTAGTCTACGATCTCCAGCTATGGGCTGTTCACTGCATGCCCTGCGAAAGTAGTTCTTACAGGGTATTCCTCCGCCTCATGTAAACAAAGAGTAACCAAGTGTAGAGAATTACACCAAAGGGACAACGTCACCGCACTCGTGCGCACTTAGTGTAATATTAGTTTGCATAAGAACTATTTCTTACTAAGCATTACCAAATCACATATTGTCTCCATGTTTTATTCATATCAAATATAAATGAAATATAATTNTATTTCTTACTAAGCATTACCAAATCACATATTGTCTCCATGTTTTATTCATATCAAATATAAATGAAATATAATTAATAAATAGAATATAAGTAAACGTTCAATTTAACTAGAAATGGGTACTGTTATGGTAAAATGTGTATGAAAGGCTACATATATGAGAAACAACCAGACACGACATACATGGGGGGATTATTCAAATTTTTTATTAAAAAATTATGAAGTGATCACGAATAGACTACAGGCGCTGGACACGCGGCCCCGGTAGTAGATTAGATTGTCGCCTGGAGCATATGCAACCCCTCTGACACAACGACCAGCTAGGCAGGCAACCCACAGGGGCAGTTGCCTAGGATGCAAACACACACCTTCAAATTAGCTTCTGCGCCACAAACTATTGTTACAACTTCGCGACTCATGTACACTATTCGCGGTTTCTTCGCCCCTTTTTTGAAAATTCACCGCGTGCTGATTGTTCCCTAAGCATGTGTATCACAAGCGTTTTATAATTATGTTTACCTCAAATTACCTTATTTTCGGTTAAAAAAAGTTTACTTATATCTTAATTACTAACTATAATATTATATTTATAATTAATATGAATAAAACTGGAGACAAAATGGTGTGACGGTAATGCCTAGTAAGAAATACTTATTATAAAAATAGTATTACGCTGAGTGCGCACGTATGCAGTGCGTTTTTCTTCCAGTGTATTTTTTTTTTACTTAGTTGAGCTGTGTTTGTGCGAGGTGGAGGAATCGTATGAAAGTAGAACTTCAGCAGGGTTTCAGAAAAGTTGGTAGTAGCGGTGAATGTACTATAGTTGTAGTCTCGTTCATTGTGACACGTGTTGAGTTGCCGTAGCGAGGATGTGGCGGGAGGGTTAGGCAGTTGGACAGGGTATACGCTGTTCGCCATTAACTATGCACATTTGAAATTATACTTTGAAAAATATCACCAACCCTACCTGCATACAGTTTAACGGACACAACTGGCTGACGTGTCGGTAATGACCGAGTGAATGTAGTTCCATACATTGGCGTTGAATTAAAAGTCTTAGGAAATCAGTTGTGAATACTGTAATTATTTATATGTCTCTATGTTATCCTAAGAATGAGCAAATTTGTCAAATGTTTACTTTCTTTTGTATTTCACATTTTCACCTTGTTATGGTTGGGTCCCGTTGTGAAATTGCTAACTAAGCAGAACCTAAGCAAGGCGCCACAGAGTTCATCAACACCAAGCAGGAACCGATTTCAGCAACGATAGAACGATGGCANCAGAACCTAAGCAAGGCGCCACAGAGTTCATCAACACCAAGCAGGAACCGATTTCAGCAACGATAGAACGATGGCACAAAGAGGCCGTAGAAGTGCTGATCTAAGAGCATTGTATGTAAGAAGAACAGTCAACCCGGAAGAGCCTGCCGCCGACGCACAAGGGGAACCAATCAAATCAAAGTACGTCNGCGGCTCCTGGGGGCAGCGTCCGTCAGCGGCTCCTGGGGGCAGCGTCCGTCAGCGGCTCCTGGGGGCAGCGTCCGTCAGCGGCTCCTGGGGGCAGCGTCCGTCAGCGGCTCCTGGGGGCAGCGTCCGTCAGCGGCTCCTGGGGGCAGCGTCCGTCAGCGGCTCCTGGGGGCAGCGTCCGTCAGCGGCTCCTGGGGGCAGCGTCCGTCAGCGGCTCCTGGGGGCAGCGTCCGTCAGCGGCTCCTGGGGGCAGCGTCCGTCAGCGGCTCCTGGGGGCAGCGTCCGTCAGCGGCTCCTGGGGGCAGCGTCCGTCAGCGGCTCCTGGGGGCAGCGTCCGTCAGCGGCTCCTGGGGGCAGCGTCCGTCAGCGGCTCCTGGGGGCAGCGTCCGTCAGCGGCTCCTGGGGGCAGCGTCCGTCAGCGGCTCCTGGGGGCAGCGTCCGTCAGCGGCTCCTGGGGGCAGCGTCCGTCAGCGGCTCCTGGGGGCAGCGTCCGTCAGCGGCTCCTGGGGGCAGCGTCCGTCAGCGGCTCCTGGGGGCAGCGTCCGTCAGCGGCTCCTGGGGGCAGCGTCCGTCAGCGGCTCCTGGGGGCAGCGTCCGTCAGCGGCTCCTGGGGGCAGCGTCCGTCAGCGGCTCCTGGGGGCAGCGTCCGTCAGCGGCTCCTGGGGGCAGCGTCCGTCAGCGGCTCCTGGGGGCAGCGTCCGTCAGCGGCTCCTGGGGGCAGCGTCCGTCAGCGGCTCCTGGGGGCAGCGTCCGTCAGCGGCTCCTGGGGGTGGCGTCCGTCAGCGGCTCCGGGTGCGAGGCCGGGGTGAGTTCCTCCCTTTAAATGTGATCTTCCTTCTTAATAACCTTTCCTCGAGTCCTTCCATCTCACTTCCGCTGGACGTTTCTTTAAATATAATTGGATATTCTACTACCTATTGATCAAGCAAAGACTTTATTAATGATTTATACAATCCTTTAAATATCTGAGCTTACCCTGTTTTCCCTAGCCTTAAACTANAAGCAAAGACTTTATTAATGATTTATACAATCCTTTAAATATCTGAGCTTACCCTGTTTTCCCTAGCCTTAAACTATCCTAAAAGTGTTATGAGTGAGTAAGACTCATAACAACCTGGTATACGCATAAGTAAAATAACCATGCCAGTGAAAGTGTTAATTTTGCGTCTGGTGGAAGAATACACTATGCGCATACAAGTAGATATTAACCAGCGTTTTCAAAAGTGCTCAGTTTACTATGAACAGACTATAGTCAATTTCATTACATACACGTATAGAATAGTTATAACATATGTTCTCATACTTCATTCACGCAATTTCCTCGATTCCGATCGTTTGCCTGTTTTCAATTATGATTTCGCTGTTCTTGTTAACTCTTGTTATTGACAACAGGTAGTTCGGAAAGTGTTGAGTTTTGATGTGGACGTCTTGCAGGTACGTGTCTCCTCCGAAGTGTGCGCACCGCCTTGAACCTGCTGGGTCGATAAGGAAGAGCAAGTAATGGGAGGAGGAATAAATAGCTTGTGTTTCGCATACTTCACAGGACTTCACTTGAGTTTGTCGTGCAGTTACCCTGTTAGTTCTGCAACACATCCAACCTGCTGCAATTTACAGGTGAGCGAGTGAGTGAAGAGATTTGTGCGGCTCGTAACAACAAGGTCTTAAGAGCCGATGAGGGCGAAGTGAAACATGTATATAGCAGCACCGGAATGAATGGGCAGGGAGACGGGAGATCACCGAGAAAACCCGCCGACCAGTGGCATCGTCCGACATGATTCCCACATGCGAAAATCCGGAAGTGACCCCGACGGGAATCGATCCCGGTTCGCCTAGGTGAGAGGCGAGTAGTCTAACCACTACACCACCGCAGCTCCGCGATGTACAGGTTGGCGGTCCTTTCTCTTTCGCCCGCTACTAAGAAAATGATGTGCATATAAACTGCCAAACGCCTCATCTTAAACCAATTTTGAGGTGTGGTGTGTGTGAAAGGGTCAATGGCCGTGGGTTTTGGACCATACTTCTGCGTTAGCTGGTAATATTTTATTTACATGGGAATGAAATGAAAGTAACGAAATTAATACTTTGCTTAAATAGCTTAAATCGATTGATAGTGACTAGAGCTTTCGTCTGGCGCTAAAATCAGCGCGCTATCACATCGGAGTCACGAGCTATTCTACCGGGTAATTTCCGCTCCTGCACAAAATTACCGCTAGTCGTCGCGGGGCCCCACCCACGCCCTGCACATGTGCAGTGCCAACTCAATATCACACTCGTCCCATCTTAGCTGTATGCCCTTTTGGACGAGACCACGTTTATTTCAATCGTGTAGTTAGTCACGAAGTTCTAGTGTAGGAACGGTTTACCATGCAAACGTTACATTGCCGTCTCCGTCCTGGTAGCCATGTATCGGTCTCACTTCACGCACGTATTCACGTCAAGAATAGGTGGACAAGTCAGAAGGCATTCAGGTTAAATATCTATCCCAAACACATGTACCTCGTACTCAATCTCATTATCTAACGTCAAGCNGTCAGAAGGCATTCAGGTTAAATATCTATCCCAAACACATGTACCTCGTACTCAATCTCATTATCTAACGTCAAGCGGAATATCTTACTATCCCATGAGCTAGGTGCCAACCTCCTAAGCTCTCAATAACGATCAGCCTTTTCGATGTTTCCAAAGGTTTCATTACATATTTTCACATTAGATTGTAACCTGGGTATTTTACAGATAATTATTTATAGTGGTTATCTATTCTCCCGGCAGATAGTAATTCGTAATTGTACACACTAGAAGAATACGGTGGAATCTGCACGGAAATAAGCACTAAGAGAATAAAATAATGTACCGCCGGAATAANGTCAGAAGGCATTCAGGTTAAATATCTATCCCAAACACATGTACCTCGTACTCAATCTCATTATCTAACGTCAAGCAGAATATCTTACTATCCCATGAGCTAGGTGCCAACCTCCTAAGCTCTCAATAACGATCAGCCTTTTCGATGTTTCCAAAGGTTTCATTACATATTTTCACATTAGATTGTAACCTGGGTATTTTACAGATAATTATTTATAGTGGTCATCTATTCTCCCGGCAGATAGTAATTCGTAATTGCACACACTAGAAGAATACGGTGGAATCTGCACGGAAATAAGCACTAAGAGAATAAAATAATGTACCGCCGGAATAACTTCTTTATCGAGATTCGGACAGGAACATGCCATGTTTTCCGGAACATGCTCGGCTCTCCTGTACCTGATCCCTAGGGTATAGCATGAGACAACGTTCAGAGGCTAGCAACCATTACTTGGACATACCATAGTTCCGGTACCTCCACCAAGGGCCTCTGGGAAATCATGTCCCTCCGCCTGATTACCCAACAACAATCAAGCTTCTCAAGCCTGGGCTTATTTCTACACTGAGCGGAAATACAGTTATCCAGGTAAATACACCTTACCGCCGTAGTACTTCGCAGGCGTGGGCAGTGGAAGATCGCGAGTTGACAGGAGACGTTTCAGGTGTCCCTCACTGGAATACTGCATGTCTGGCTGCAGTAAATAGGTTCAGCTTTGTATCTCACTTCTTCCATCGAACACGAATTTCAAGACTCGGGAATGTTAAGCAGAGTTGCAAGTGGAGTTAATAATGCCCCATAGACCCCTCCATTATCCTCAATACACGGGATATTTGCAACGCAGCGAATATCTTCGTCTGATATGCACACGTCTGTCGGTTAACACCAACGCAGTTCCGGAAGTATGTTGCTTTAAAATTTTATTTAAAGTTTTTATTCGCAAATTAACTGAACTTTTACAATTTTGAATCATCCTGAATGTAGTCTTCGTGTTAGCGCAGTGGAATGCAGTGTTTATGAGAACTTGGATTTTGCATACAGTTAAATACTATCAAACCATATGAATGACATGTAGGCTAGTAGAGATTGTGCTACATTTCATAGTATAGGGTGTGAGGAGCTGATGATCATTTTGAAAATGCCTTTCTGAATAAGTACTAAAAGCATGTTAACCACAAAAAAAAGTCAACATACATGATTATACATTAAAGTTGGGCAAAGAATAATTTATCTACGCCAGCTCGTATTTGTCNCAAAAAAAGTCAACATACATGATTATACATTAAAGTTGGGCAAAGAATAATTTATCTACGCCAGCTCGTATTTGTCTATAACGATCAAATAAAATTTAACATGGTAATTACAGAATTTTTTTTAATCTGTTGCAAGTTTATAAATAATGAGTTATCTCCCAATAATATTCTGATCTGCTTCCGCATTGTACATAATATTTCATAAATATACAGTTAAGTTGATGTAATGAGAGCTGCCTTGAATTATTGTTGTACTCTACAATACGTTAATGCCTGAGACTCGTTTATTTCTATGCATAGAAAGCTTGACTCACTAACACTTATGATAATCAGTTAGGTACTAATGATGAAAGGTGCTCAACCAGAATAATGGTATGAACACGTGAGGTGTATTAGATAAAATGACAATGATGTGGTTCTGCGCTGCCTTCCGTAATGAGAAAAAAATGATGACACAATACTCAGGCGTGAGGTTGTGCAAGATATTTTCCATTCTATAAAAGTTACTGGTCTTGTCAGATTTCGAGTCTGCAAACTTTAAGGGTCCTTACATTGGTTGAAAGAGTTAATTTTCCTATAGTACGGCTGAAAATTTACATTTTGTCGCGTACACGTAAAACAGTCGCCGTTGAGGACGGACGGTTTTTAGATTTCATTTATACAAATTGTACAGGATGAGTATAAAATAATAAACACAAATTTGAAGGTGTATAATATCAAAACCAAACAAACTTCAAACTTTATTGACCAATCAAATGAACCGCGGAACTGTGAAGTTTGTTTACCATACATTCATAAATGTTCAATGTTATCACCACGAGCGGCCCGAACGACATCTACGTGATAATCAAACTCGTTCCACACTCTTGTCAGCATGTCTGGTGTTGCGGTTTAGATAGCGTCCGTAATTCTCATTTTGAGGTTATTTACGTTAGCCGGCAATGCGAACAGCTAGGTGCCAATGGGGTGGCGCACCATCCTGCTGGAAAAGGAAGTCCCCCGNTTACGTTAGCCGGCAATGCGAACAGCTAGGTGCCAATGGGGTGGCGCACCATCCTGCTGGAAAAGGAAGTCCCCCGCCGCCTCTTCTAACTGAGGAAACAACCACTCTGTAAGCATGTCCAAATAAGGGATTCCAGTAACAGTGGGCTCGTGAAAAAAGAAAGAGCCGAAAACCGGTTCTTCGGTACAGC
Source organism: Clitarchus hookeri (assembly GCA_002778355.1). Lineage (NCBI taxonomy): Eukaryota > Metazoa > Arthropoda > Insecta > Phasmatodea > Phasmatidae > Clitarchus > Clitarchus hookeri. The sequence goes on along the minus strand of NQII01003727.1, from coordinate 107,107 downwards.
GCAAAACACGTTCACTTTGGGAGAAGCGCGCTCGTGTTCGGTGGTTTCATGTGGAGGCTTGTGACCCCATATCCGCACGTTGTGCCGGTTCACGTTACCATTTATATGGAACATCGCTTCATCGCTAAAAACCAGCTTAGACATTAAGGCATCGTCTACCTCGTTATGGNATTACCATTTATATGGAACATCGCTTCATCGCTAAAAACCAGCTTAGACATTAAGGCATCGTCTACCTCGTTATGGGCAAGAAAGAGCACGCAGAAATCACGTCTCAGTTCTGTATCCCTTTCGGTAAGAGCCTGTACAAGCCTTAGCTGGTATGGTTTGTACAGCAATTGTTTTCACAACACTGTCCAAAACGTCGATTGAGGGATTTGCATTTCCCGGCTAACTTGTGAAATTGATTTTCTCGGACTGCAAACGAACGCTTGTTGAATCCGTTGCACATTCTCTTCTGACACACGCAACCGCCCGAAACTTTTGCCTTTGCAAAGGCACCCTGTGTCATGNGAATCCGTTGCACATTCTCTTCTGACACACGCAACCGCCCGAAACTTTTGCCTTTGCAAAGGCACCCTGTGTCATGGAACTGACGAAACCAACGTACGATACTCCACCTGTCGGGAGGATGACGTCCGTATTTGCGACGGAATTCACGTTGAACAGTCGTAACCGATTCACATTTAGCAAACTGAATAACACAGAACGCCATCTGTTGTTCCGTCGCCATCGTGATGCGGACTAACACACAACACACACTCATAGTGCGACTACAAACGCTCCCAATGTCATCTCTCTGCACATAAAGGAAACATCAGACCGTCCCCTCCACATTGACGTGTCGAATGCGAGCTCGCTACCCTCCCACTACCTCAAACTGAGAGTTACAAACACCATCCAAACCAGAACACCGGACATGCCGACAAGAGCGTGGAACGAGTTTTATCATCGCGTAGATGTCGTTCGGGCCGCTCGTGGTGGTCACATTGAACATTTATGAATGTATGGCAAACAAACTTCATGGCCCCACGGTTCATTTGGTTGGTCAATCAAGGTTGTAGGTGGTTTGTTATGGTATATTATAGACCTTCAAAGTTGGGGTATTCGTTTATACTCATCCTGTATATAAAAATACTAGAAAAGGCCCACTCAATTAACGATATTCACTTAGCTGAAGAACAAGTAAATTTTACTAAAATCATTGTAATGAATGCCGTAATTCCTCCAGAAAGCCACTCCCAAAAATTGGTGTTCACGAAATAGAATTACGAACTATGCTGTGTAATAAATAAGTGGAAATCTTGTCACGTTCTATGGTTGTTTTACGATGGCGTTAAATGCCCAAGTTTAACTGGACCTGTTCTACGTCGTTAATAATACACAGGGATTGCCTAATGGGAAGGGGAATTCCCGACGCAGGTGTTTCGTAATGCCTGGTTACATAAGTTATGGGCAAGTAGGCGACGCCATTCCGAGATACATAAGTTGCATGACAGGTTTGTGACTGATACATGACAACACACAGGCATCTGGCTCGCTCGCCCAGTGAGCACCACAATCATCCATTCGTCAAGGAAATAAGCAGTCGCTGTAGCAACACTAAGGGCTCCCTCCACCTGCTTGCAGAAATGTGGCGTGGTCGAGGCCCCAAAACCTGTGAGTTGTAAGGTCGATTCTTCCTCGGTCGCAACTTCCTTCATCGCCTCTACGCGCCAGGCGCCCGACTGGAGTGTAGTCTTTCCGCCGGCGACTCGTCTGAACGGGACTTTCAGCGCTGACACATATTTGTACGGCACGCTAATAATATATACTCCATTCACGGTTACTCCCCACTCTTCTGAAGGCCTGCTGAAGTTCTACTTTCAAGATGCTCTTCCGTCTTCTTGTACACAAAGCTGAGAACATTACACCAGAGGACCATCGCACCGCCTTCATGTTCACTCAGTGTCATTAACTTTGCAAAAGAACTATTTCTTACTAGGCAGTAACAACATATCTGTTTTTCCCTTTCTTTATTTATATTACTTAGTCATTAATGAAATATTGTAATTTATATATTAAATATTCTTAAAAATTCAGTTTTTTAAAAAATAAGGTACATTTTGGCTAGCACAAGTTTAAAGCGCTTGTGATAGATGACGTATTTAGGAAAACACCAAACACGTCATACATGGGGTGTTTTTTCAAAGGTTTGATTCAAAATTGTGAAAAAACCCCGAATAGACTATAAATATAACTATGACGCGCAGGGGCTGCGGTGATGTAGTGGCTAGACTACTCGCCTCCTACCAAGGCGGTTTACGTTCGATTCCCGGCGATGTCGCTCCCAGATTTTCGAATGTGGAAATCGTGCCGGACTATGCCACTGGTCGGCGGGTTTTCTTGGGGATCTCCCGATTCACCCGCCCTTAGATTCCGGCGTTGCTCCATGATCACTTCACTTCACCGTCATCAGCTCCCACGGCTCAACTGGTCTGAAAATGTTTTTAAATTGAAAAAAACGAAGCACAAAAGAAATAAAAAATATTGAGAAACACAAATAATGTATAGGTTATTGTTTTATACTTGCCTAAAATTGATGGTATGTGAGCAGTAAGTTCAAACTCAGTATTTTGCAGCAACGACGTAATCTTTGATGTTATTTTTTAGTTCACAACCGAATAGAAAATTACATGTATGAAATTAGGTCAATCAATTTAGCAGGGTTTGCTCTCAGAATTGCCGGGACGGTCCGCTGTTGAAGATCACGTAATTCCCACAGTACCACGTACGAAGTACGTATGCAATATCTAACATGTAACAAAATAAGTAATAGAATATATAAAACGTACGCATTTATTAACAAATTTAACAGATTGCTTTATGATAATTTGAAAGTGCATGCATTCAGCAATGTATTAGTAATTAGCTACTGTAGCCGGTTTTCCATCATTCATGTCAAGAATATTATTTTTGGGCGATCGAGTACTATGCATAGAATACAATGACTTCTTCCGGCAATTGAAGCAAACGTAAGACTTAACGCACAATAAGCAGTGAACGCGAAATGTACTCGCATTAATAAATCAGTGGCGGCTCGTTAGGTGAATGAACTAAGTAAGTGCCACTTCAACATTTTCAAGATAAATATTTGTGGGCATTGTCTTTTTAAAAATTATAAAACTTATCTGAATACTGTGATGGACGTGATAACGTAAGGAGTTAAATAACCACGTAGACTAAACCCCACTTCCTTGTGTTAGCAGTCTTCACTGGAGTGGTTCGCGCTTGCTCTTAGCATTCCCTGGATAGCCTCAGCATGACACTCTCTTCCCTGTGTTATGACCTTGAAAACCAGGTCAGCCCGNGGGGGGGGGGGGAGGTAGTAAAGGCAAGCGAAGGAAGGGCAGGCTTTGCACAGCACTCGCGGGCAGAATGAGCGAAGGCGGACTCCTGGGTTTTGCTTTGCAGCGGGATTCTCAAGGCCACCAGCGACTCACTCGGTGGTTAGTGGCAAAGTGTAATACGTTCTCGCGAACCTGTATAGGTTTGTATTTGTAAATAATAACAATACATTGTGCGTGTGATTTGTTTTTCATTAATCCTTCCATTGTAAATGAGGTTGTGATTAAAAACAAAAACATATGCATATAAAGTAGAAAATGTATTGACAGCTGTGAAGAACCGGAGACTAAGAGACTAACGCTGTGTTTGAATCCACGTACGAGCTTCCTTTGTTTATCTCCTTCAATAGCGCTTCTTATTCNACTAAGAGACTAACGCTGTGTTTGAATCCACGTACGAGCTTCCTTTGTTTATCTCCTTCAATAGCGCTTCTTATTCGTGCTGTCACTTTATTGCTGTTCGCATCCGAACCAGTGAGAATATTGTACCCTAGCAGCGCCTTAGCCACTTATTATTGCTACCAGATGGTGACATCTAAGATTGCGTCTTGTATATANGATTGTACCCTAGCAGCGCCTTAGCCACTTATTATTGCTACCAGATGGTGACATCTAAGATTGCGTCTTGTATATAATATTGCTTCTTGTATATAACATTGCGTCTTGCATATTCTCGCCTGCAGATGCACAATATTTGGAAACGTTTTTAACTTTCCAAGTTCGTCAGTAATTGAACTGAAGCCGAATCATGCAGAATTGCACTTCACATGTAGAATTAATTCCCCTAAGGTTACCCATAAACACCTACAGCGCACAAACTGAACGATCATCCTCATGTGAAGAAGCCTCGTTATCTAACTCTTAGATTCATATTTTTAGTTCTGTAAAACCACCCCTCCTTTCCTTAATTTTGTCCTGATTGTAATTCTGGCATTATTAGTAGGGAACCCGGGGCACAAAGTGGTAGCTAAGCTACGACTTAATAGTTATGCATGCATCACATTATCAATAATAAATACATATATATCTTAAAGCACGATGACTATTATTGTCCTTTTTTCTTATGGCATATATTTTAAAAATAAAGTGAAAATAAAATATTTTTAACAAGCTTTCGCCTCGTTGCCCCCCGCCCCTGGAACACGACGGGGTATTTCATGGGGCATAACGGGGTATGAAGATTAAATGTTTGAAAACACTGACATTTTCCATAGCCTCTATTTGTATTTATTTACAAACATATCTGTAACGTATGAAATACTGTTCACACTNACTAAGAGACTAACGCTGTGTTTGAATCCACGTACGAGCTTCCTTTGTTTATCTCCTTCAATAGCGCTTCTTATTCATGCTGTCACTTTATTGCTGTTCGCATCCGAACCAGTGAGAAGATTGTACCCTAGCAGCGCCTTAGCCACTTATTATTGCTACCAGATGGTGACATCTAAGATTGCGTCTTGTATATAATATTGCTTCTTGTATATAACATTGCGTCTTGCATATTCTCGCCTGCAGATGCACAATATTTGGAAACGTTTTTAACTTTCCAAGTTCGTCAGTAATTGAACTGAAGCCGAATCATGCAGAATTGCACTTCACATGTAGAATTAATTCCCCTAAGGTTACCCATAAACACCTACAGCGCACAAACTGAACGATCATCCTCATGTGAAGAAGCCTCGTTATCTAACTCTTAGATTCATATTTTTAGTTCTGTAAAACCACCCCTCCTTTCCTTAATTTTGTCCTGATTGTAATTCTGGCATTATTAGTAGGGAACCCGGGGCACAAAGTGGTAGCTAAGCTACGACTTAATAGTTATGCATGCATCACATTATCAATAATAAATACATATATATCTTAAAGCACGATGACTATTATTGTCCTTTTTTCTTATGGCATATATTTTAAAAATAAAGTGAAAATAAAATATTTTTAACAAGCTTTCGCCTCGTTGCCCCCCACCCCTGGAACACGACGGGGTATTTCATGGGGCATAACGGGGTATGAAGATTAAATGTTTGAAAACACTGACATTTTCCATAGCCTCTATTTGTATTTATTTACAAACATATCTGTAACGTATGAAATACTGTTCACACTTTGGGCACACATGATGGGCTTCATCATCGTCTTCATTTACACCCGCACAAGAATTGTGCGCCCAAATTCTACACAGCAAACAGTTTATTTNTGGGCTTCATCATCGTCTTCATTTACACCCGCACAAGAATTGTGCGCCCAAATTCTACACAGCAAACAGTTTATTTAACCTTCTAAAGATGCAGCAGATGTGGTTGGCTGAAATACAAACATGTGTCATCCTTTAACGAATTCAGTTTGACAATAAGTTTCTTCATGGTGCAGCAAAAAAAATTCCGCTTCCTATTCCTGAAGCAGTGAGCAGTGGTCTTAATTGGTTCGATATGTAAAGTAATTAAAGTTACGTAAATATAATTATATATGTACTAATGTTGAATGATAAGAAATTAATATTATTAATATAAATTTATTTTAAAACTTTTTTAAATTTTAACCTAGTTTTCTGAGTCAATTTTTTTAATCTTTAATAACATTAATATTACATGCTTTAAAGAAATGTTTTCCAATGTGAAAATAAATATTTTAAAATAAAATCAGATTTGCGCAATGACATACTAAATAATTAAATCGGAAGGGACCCTTAAACATAACATTTTAGTGCCTTTCTTTAGAGCACAATACAAATTTTGGGAAGCCTTAAAAACAGCGAATCTCCTTTTTGACCAGAGAGGTACTCCATTCTGCTCCTTGAACTAATGGTTGCGTTTGGTTCNTTAAAAACAGCGAATCTCCTTTTTGACCAGAGAGGTACTCCATTCTGCTCCTTGAACTAATGGTTGCGTTTGGTTCGCGGATTTCCTACCTACCGTAAACTATCTAAAATATAATACTGCACTATACGTTTTCCAGATATAAAACTACNCCGGATTTCCTACCTACCGTAAACTATCTAAAATATAATACTGCACTATACGTTTTCCAGATATAAAACTACCCAGTACGGCCATTAGGTATCGGGGAATACTAGTTTTGTAAAGCGTAGAACCCGGTTTTAACTGGGTTTCCTGTTTTTCCCCAGGTCCTCTTACTTATAACTTCATTTTCTTTCATACCCAAGAGTCGTCATAGATTTATGTCATTTGTTCACTCCAGAAACGTTAAAATCAAGTTTACTATACAGAATTAAATTAATACTCTCGACACCTCTTCTTGACTCTGGAAGCCAGGCTTACACATTACGCCAAAAACGAATTATAATTACGTCTTTTCTGCAAAAATCTGTTTAGATTGAGCTGTAAAAACTGCAATTAGTGGATAAAACGTAGGCCTCATTTCTTTCTGTATTACCACACTGCTATGCCCTAATTCTCGTATTTTATCCAGTGCGTAACACAGGGGTGGAACAATGTGAACGATACTGCACATCGACGTAACATATACAATTACAGTATTTGCTGCAATAATAATTTTCTTTAAATTACTGACAAGATACGTAAGAAATGGCACTTCGTTTAGTGGTTAACTTTTGTATTGGCAAGTCGCTCGACTTTGTCTACAATTACGTCATGTAATTATTTTGATTTTGGGGACAATACATTATAACGAAATTAAAATTGATATAAACATAAATATTTTTCTAGGTATTTCAGTATTTTAAAACGGTTTACTGTATTCGTTTTCAATTATTGATGTTTGAATGGTATTTATATTACTAGAGTTCTATCATAGGGTAAATTTTGTTAGTCTTAGAAGGATTGCCAACATGTATGAAAGTCTTACATTTTTATAAATATCCATAGTGTGAAATCGTTAACTCGGCTCATTATATATAATTTTTATTCTACATTGTTTGAAAAATTTTGCATTTGAGAATATTTAGACATGTAGGTGAAACCATATTGAACTTTCGTTCTTAGAATGCCATATAATAGTAAAAATTAATTTTATTAATTAACTATTTTCGAGTTCCGTGTCGAAAACCTGATTGAGGCAAAGATATCGCTGAACATTAAATGTCAAGTAAACACGATGACCAGGTAGGGTTAATTCCACATGTTAGATTTTTGTTTTAAGTTAGTGTGATTCGCGAGCGTGAAGAAAGTGCCATAAATGCGTCAGGCATGAATATACACGTGATGTCTACGCTTAGGAAAGACTCAAGGAACATTAAGAGTGCCGCGCCGATGTGCGATATTTTGACATTTTTGCTACTGAAGATGTCTCCAGAAAAATATGCGACAGTAACTACGAGTTCCTTTAATAATTTTGACACACAAGTCCTACTTTTTATCCTTACAGTGAGCAGAGTGGCGTAATAATAGATTACGAATATTTCTAATTACTTCTGTTAAATTAAATCTCTAATTCAAATTAATTTGCCCACGATAAACCCTAAGGAGAGTTTGTGTTGCTCTACCTAGACATGAATATAATGCTGTGAACGGTTTTATAAGTCACCTAAGTAGTAGGATCATGGCTACTTTGGCGCATCGGGACCTGGCACCGGACCTCGGAGATGTTTGTCATTCCGATCTCCCCGCGGCCATTTTTCCCTAAAAAGTTTCTTTTTTTTTTCCCCCTCAAAAACGACCATTTTCCCTCAAGATTTCGCTTATTCCCCCAAATTTCCCGTTTTTTCCTTCAGAAAAGCACCGATACCCCCATCAGCCAAAGCTATCCCCCGAAAGGCAATTTTCGATCCATTGGAAGTATTTGGGGGAATAGTTTTCGAGGGCAGAGCAGTGGTGGCCATATTGGGTTTATAGGTATGGGGTATGTCAAATCGATACACAGGGTTCAGGATCGGAGCCGGAGTCGACCGTCAGCCATCTTGGTTCTGTCAGCCATCTGATCGGCCATATTGTATGCAGGTGACCTTGCACTTGATCTTTACCCCTGTGACCTTTGGCCTTAAACCCAAAAATTCCCAAACAAATCCCAAACAAATTTCAAAAATGCCAAAAAATTCCCAAAAACAGCAAAATATTATTAAAAATTCCTTAAATAGTATAAAGAATTATTAAAAAATATATTATAAGAAATTATGATATTAAAGTTTCAAATATTCGGGTTAAAGAGGACTAGAACTGGAACTGACCAGCCACAATTTTATGACATCACCCAACCACCATGTTTGACCCAGGTGACAGTGACCCAATAACCGTGACCTTGGATGACCTTGAAAACAAAAACTTGAAAAAATTTTAAAATTCGAATAAATACATAAAAGTCAATGAGCATATTACATTACTCACTGCTACTACCATCTTGGATCCAGTTTAACTTGAACTTTGACCTTTACCTGGTGACCTTTGACTATGAACCCAAAAATTCTTCAAAAATCCCAATATTTAATAAAAAAATATTATAATAAATTGACTCGACACTTCTCTCACCTATGACTTACAGGCTGCATGCGGGGTCAACACAAAGTCGTACTCGGGNCATTCCCCTCCCCTTTCCAGTGATTCTCATTGGTTGATTAGTCGGCAGGCCTCCGCCCCCCTCAGCATTGCTCATTCTGTCGAATGCACTCCACGCGCCATATTGGCTTTTTCGTTTGTCATTTGTTTTAATTGTCAACACCTGGGTGATGCTAGTGTATTCATTTTCAATTTAGTCACCAGAGGCACTGTAGATTTAGCCACCATGTTGGCTGTCGGCCTTGACCTTACCACAATGACATTGAACTCGAAAAATAGAGAAAAATCACAGTCCATACAATTTACAGTTACTAGCTGGTCACATCAAGGCACTATACCTTACTAACACTACAAATTAACCACTGACTGCACACAAGACCAACTCCACACAATACTAACTCCACCCAAGAATGGTTCCTCACGAGACTGATTTAGCCCAAGACCAACTCATGACGAGACCATTACCTGCAAAACTGGCTAAAACAACCGACTATACCAACATGTCATAACTCCCACCTATACAATCAAATGATGATGATGAAAATCTCTATAAAATTATTTTAATAATTTTCTCATATCAAACCTCTTCCCAGAAAACCTTCGCAGGATCTTCGCAAAACATTTCTACCAGAGCCATCCATGCCAAAGGGTCATACTAACCTACCAAGCCAACTTACCAGACCAACTGAACAGGCCAACCAACTAGTTGCGAAACATTCCACAAAAATATATTCCCCTCATTTCATTCGTTCGCCATACAGAACTCAAAAGATTTTAAAGAACCCCAGTAAGGCATAATACTTTAAATCTACTTTAACCCTCCTACTGCATGCAATCACATAAATTTGATCTAAAACAGACTCTCAAAACACCACTGAATTAATAAGTCTTTCAGAGAATCAAAAGGGACTGTATAAGAAATTAAACACGCATTGCTATATACATAAATTTTAATGAACTTACTTACTATATACATTATAATACTCTAATTATTTATAACATTCCGTCATTACATTTCTTAGATGTTTGCAGATCATGGATAGAAGCCAGTCTCTTCAGATATAACACCGATTCTTCAGTGCATCGATGATTGAAGATATCTCAACAATGCGTGAGAGATCCCCGTGTTTTTTCCGGTCAACAAATATATAAGTCTATCAACAAGTGCATTCGAGTCTTCAGGAAATTTGTAACGAGCGTTATTGACGCCTTCTGCCTTCTTTACACCACTTGTCGAAGGAAACTAGTTGGTGAAATTTGTGGGGACATCGAGAGAATCACCATCCATCTCATCGCATAATTCATCAGCACTGTCTTCGTAGTAATTATCATCACTTCTGTCTTCATGATAGTCTTCACCTCCTGTTTCATTCTCAATAACAAGTTTACTTTTATTTGTAGGGATCGCACAGTCATCGTCAGTATTTAGAGCCGACAATTGTTTATTCTGAAGTTCGTTGATTTCACGCAAACATCTTGCAAGTCCACATTTCACACATATTGACTCTACCAAACCTCGTAGTTCTCTCATTCTGTCACACATTATCATTAACTGTCTCGTCATGATCGTCTGTGGAATCAGTGCCCATCGATGCAGCAAAGGTATTGACGACATCACTTGCTGGCTCTCAAAAAGCGAATCCTTGCAGTTCTTGATGTGGTTCTGCAGTATATCACCTTGAATAAACTGCATGTGCTCAATGTCGTAATGCTTAATCGCGCGAAAAGCATTCTTCGTGCTGGCAGTTCTGTCATGTCGCCGAGCATGGCAGCTTTTGCTGAAGATATTTCCACAGTAGCAACACTATTTTACACGTAGATTACCACAGTGGGAGAAGGTACATCCGTAGAGGTAAGCTCTACACTAGACTTCGTAAATCATTGGCTTGCATCATATTCATGAAAATAACAGAAATCCTTTGCGAAATGCTCCCGGAAGAAACACACAATTTGAATAAAGCAACACACATATATCATTCGCTGTGGGAGAGGGGAATGTAAGTGCTTAAGCTTCAACAATACCGGGGCGAGGAACTGCCACCCTACTATGCATCCCGACCCATTCGCTTTCCCGGGGACAGACATGTATATAATTATGCCTGCCTGCTCAGAGGTGCATGAACAAAACATTATTATTCATGGTAGCCATAGGGGACAATATGAATGGCATCTCACACGATCTTGAATTTGTCGTCCATCCGCGAAAGAGATATTTTGTTAGTGCATTCAGTATATACGTCGTGATGGTGCGACTTAATTCTGTTGACCTATACTGTGTTACTTGCTGGTTCAATAATATTCGTTTATAATCTTTTATGGTGATGTTATTGTGTACGATGCTCTTCTGTATCCCTTTAGCTGGCTTCACTACTATATCCTTGCACTTATAAGCATACAGCTTTGTAATAATCACGACAAACTGAATCATATCACTGTCTCCACACTCATCCTTTAATATGTCAATCACCCTTGCATTGTCGGACGAGTAGCAGGGATGAGTGGGAGGGTATGCACTGGTGTTGAACTCGGCCATAAGTGCCGGGTCTGAGGCGAGGTCTCTGTACAAGTCGGAGCAGGCAACCTCCATCACAAAGGAATCGGTGCTTTTTTGAGGGGAGAACGGGAAATGTTGAGGGAAATAAGGGAAGTTTTTAGAGGAAAAGGGGTATTTAATATGAAGGGAAATTTTGAGAGATAACAGTTGTTTTAAGGAAAAAAAAATTTTAGGCAGAAATGGCCGCCAGGAAGCCAGAATGACAGAGCATGAACAGCTCCGAGCTCCGGTCCCATGTCCCAATGCGCCATAGTTCCCATAATACTACTACTCACGTAATTCATTCCAAAACACAATACATCTATTTTCTTAATTGTAGCCGAGTTAATGTTGCCGATATTGTGACTTGTCATATATGATATGTATATTGTATGTATTGTTTTATTTGTCTGCAATTATTTAAGGTGTGTTTATTAACTGTAGTGTCATGTTTTGAGTATTAAACGGTGCGTTTGCACTCGTTTTCTCCGCACACTTAATAACACTACACTTTGCTGCAGTACACCCCACTGTCTCTACTTCCCCTCCAGGGCTAACTTTCTTCCCCTCCAGGGCTAACTATACTTCCCCTCCAGGGCTAACTTTCTTCCCCTCCAGGGCTAACTATACTTAGCCGAGTAGTTGGTCGGTATTCCAGGGTTCTGCTACACACATTTCTGAGAATAAAGGCATCTGGTATGGGTGTGACAATTATACTAGCAAGAGAAAGCCTTATAATTCATATGAATAAATACAGAGAGACCAAATGTGTGTTGGTAATGCCTAGTAAGAAATAGTTCTTATAGAAAACAATATTACCCTGAGTNAGAAAATAATATTACCCTGAGTGCGCACGAATCCGGTGTGGTGTCCCCTTTGATGTAATCCTCTGGAAGTAGAACTTCAGCAGCGATTCAGAAAAGTTGGATACAACAATGAACAGCCTACATTCACGTCAATAATAGAACATGTATTAGTTACATCAAATAATAGTGCAGAATTGTAGGCTATATATCTGCTATATCAGTAGAATAACAGCTAAAATAATGGTGATCAAGCGGTGAAGGAAGTAAACTATTGTGAATACACGAGGCAAACATGTGGATTACAAAGAAAAAAATTATTTCCAAAGATGAGGATTGCAAATTGAATTAGTCTAACTAATTCCAATCTATTAAATAATGCTTGAAAAATTCTAGGAAATAAGATGGTCTTGCTTGAAAAGGAAAACTTAATGCTCTATCAACAAAACGCTTTCTATAAAGGGGAATTTTGTGTCCTCAAATTTATTTTCTTTTCTGCTGTAATTTAAATACGTGAATGCAGATCGAAATCTTGCAATAGAGCGCTTAATATATTTTTTACGCAATAAAAGGGAAATTCCATCATAAACCAAACTTGTTATGCTTTGTACATATGTAAATAAGAATTCGGACAGAAATCAGATGCATTTTAATTAATATTTTCATTCCTACTTGAACCAGTTATATGTGTATATTTAACTCAAACAGATGTGGCCACATATTAACAAGCCGATTAGAAAAATCAAACTGAAAGTAAAAATTTGCTTAATTGTGTGCACGGCCATGTAGAGAAAGACAAAAATCAATGCGAGCTCATAAATATATTCGGTTCCCGACCACACTCAAATATATCTTTGGTTAATATACACCTATGGGATCATGCCATTGCTGACGTTCATTCATCGCTGGTAGTGCGGTATAACTTTTTATCGCCTTTTTTAAAACGTTCGCCTTATTTATATTCAGATTCTTGCGTTAACACACGTTTCGTACTACAGATTTACTGCTATATATATATATATATATATATATATATACATGCATACGTATAAACACACACACATACATATATACATAATAAAATTGTACGAAGAGTCTTGTAAAAAGTACTTTTTTTCTGTTATCATGTATATATATAAATTAATTAAATCATTATTTATTGTTTTAAAAAAATTGGTATCTGATGATTTTCAAATTTTTTGTTTATTCGTGGTAAAATCGTATGTAGAAAGCGCCTGCGTCATGCAGTTGTCAGTAAAGTAATTATCTAAAGTAATGTGATAAACAGCCTGAGTAGCGAAAACCTGCCTCAAGTCGTGTTATAAGCATAGTATTCTCCCCAGGACTTGCCAATGCATAGTTGATCATCACTCAGCATCCGTTGGAGTGACATCCTTGAATATTGGAAACTGCCAGTAGAGATTGAAGTGACGTGTTCATCCCTAAGCATTTTTATCAACATATTAAAGCGTATGGAGTCTCAGAAATTCCTCAGTCCATTCATTTTTCACTTATTCCTAACGCATACCTCAAACAAACCTGAAATTTATCTCAAACCTAAATCAAACATACCACGAAAGCACCACAAATGAACTTCAAAAGTACTTCAAACATATTTCAAGCATACGCCATACCTTAAATAAAACAAAAAAATTATCTAATTTAACCGTAAACGACCTCAGTTCAGCATAATATTGGACAATTAACTGTAACTTTCCCTGTGCATTTTCTCACAGAAATTAAACTGGAAAATAATTCTTACAGCATTTGCCTAAAACACTGTTTAAAAAGAACAGTCTATTTTATTTGTAATTTTTTAGTTTTTCTTTCCTTTTTTAATTTTTTTATCAAATTATTTAAAAGAAATTTTTAAAAAACCTGTAGGTTTATCCCATTAGCAGTAAAAAAATGCCACTATGGTCTAAAAGATTACTTCAACGTGTATCCCATCAGCAGTATATTTAGCAACTACTACGAAAAAAATAATAACTTCGTGAACATTAATCAAGAACATAAAAACCACTTGCCTACCTTGGGAGGGTATTGGCATCACTCGCAGAGCTACTTTCACGTTACGTAATATTAAGAATTAAAAAAACAGTCGCCAACCTAGCACGTAAATAAGTGCGTAACATGTTCTCGTTTGCAAAGATAAATCTCAAACACTTGCTCTCAAGCAGACACCGGTACAACTACGAAGCGTCCATAGAGCTCCATGTTTGATGTCTGCCGACTGATACAGACATGCTCGCTCCTCAACATGGCGTTCACAAGATGTTTACAAGATGATCTCCAGAGCCAATACGGCATCGTGGTTACCGATAGCCATGGTACGACACGAACCATTAACTTGCAACCCCAGTATCCAAGGATACTATTTGACCTGCTGTACCCGCTAGACCAGTATACCGGGTGATTCAAAACCACTCTGACAATGCTTAGTATGTTGTGCAGGACGGCAGCCCGTTCATTTATCCAGAAGGAACCCTCGTCCGGAAAAGCATGCTTTGGGCGCTGTACGGTGTCAACGTTGGACAACGCTCCGGGCATGGTGATGGCTGTACGTTCCTCAAAGCGGGACGACACCATTCCCAGCCCAACAAGGGCATCACATCGTGCAGTAAATTACAAAATGCGTTCGAATTGTCGACCCCCTACTTGACAAGAGAGCCTTCATCTGTGGTGCATGTGGTTGTGTGCTCGGTAGTGCAGTCGCTCCTGGGACTCGTGTGACAAGGTCCTCCTATAATGGCACAGGAGTCTCATACGCCATGCCCTTAATAGTAACCCATGGTAAATAGTGCAGAGATCTGGTGACCGTGGTGGCCATGGAACAGTCCCCAAACCATGTTTTTCCGGACATGGGTCCTCTCTTGAAAAATGAACTGTTTGCTGTCTCGTACAACNAGAACAGTCCCCAAACCATGTTTTTCCGGACATGGGTCCTCTCTTGAAAAATGAACTGTTTGCTGTCTCGTACAACACACTAAGCGTTGTGGGTATTGGTTTGAATCACCTTGTATATAGCAAGACGCGAACAGAATAAACGACGCAGTAATGTGTCTGAAGGTGCATAAATAATATTTGTAAAGGATGAGCACTGTTATCAACGTTCGTAAAATGTGGAACGATTTGGATCACTATGTTTATGCGCGGGATTTTAAAAATGCCATTATAAATAATCTGTGAGATGACCTTCCGTATACTCGCCACGTGAAGCTACCATCACGATGGAGGAAGTGCCTGCGGGGTCGGCACTGGCATTGTAATCAAACTGTTTTCGAATATAATATTTATAACCGCTTAAATCCCTGAAACTGTATTTCTGTTCAACTCTGTAGCCTTAGAATAACTAATGGGTCTGGTTTGGTCTCTAACATAAATGAGAAAAGCCAATTTTTGCCAGCAAATTTATAATATCTACTGAAAATATTATGCGTCTGGTTTAGTTGCTCGGCAAATTTAAAAGAGAGGGATCTCATTTATTTCTGTGACAAACTATAACATCTCCTTTGCATATCAAGTACGTTTTCCGCAAACCACTATATCTGTCAATTTGTAAACTAGTTTAACTGGTTCTTAAACAGGACAATGTATTGCTGTTTCCTCCTCTTCTTTAAGTTGCCTTTAAAAAAATGCCTTTGGTATTTCAAATTATATTACAGCTTACCTTAAATTAACGGCTGTGAGGTACGGATGTTGTTGATATAGGAAAAATGTATCAATATTATTTATATTGGTTATTTATAAAAGTATCGTATACGAAACGATATATATATATATATAGAAAAACATCGATTTTCGGTACATCGGCATTCGAAATTGTATGTATTAAAAGACTTGAAAAATGTAAAATTACTTGGAAAATTACATACTGACGAAACGAAACATTACACAAAGATGTGGCTCCTTTTATTCAGTATGTTGCCAGAGTAAACATAAAAATTTTTTAATATGATTGGATCCAAAACTGAACTTATTAAAAGTACATTAAAAAATATATATTTCTAATACTTGAAAAAAGATACTTATTCCAATAAAATAATGGTGATATGTGTCGATGATTTATATCGATGTATCGTTGACATAATATAATTTCGATGTATACAACGTGTTTCCAAACAACACAGTTTATTCCTTGCGAAAAAATAAGACCAAAATGTCTGTACGACTTTTTCCCTAGAGTGATTATTAAGGGAGCCACGCGCCCTTATAATCCACGGTTTTGAATGTAATTGAGTTAAAAATATCAGGAACAACTCACGATTAAGCAACAAATCGGTGAATGGCGTTTTTTGGAACGGAGATCGTACACCTGTGAAAATGCGGCTGGTAATATATAATCCCCCGCTATCAGGAAAATAGGGGTTGCCACCCTGTTTTTGCACGAGAAATGTGAACAGTAAGCTGTAAGCTATTTGTTGAGATGACTTAAGAATCAGCACATCTTAACCAACAAAAATGCTCTTGTAGTGGGAATACTCTCAGGTGAACCGTTTTCGCGAAACAGAAGCTGAGTGGCCTGCGAGGTTGGCAACACGCAACACACATGACTGCGTGGTATTTGTCTTCACAATGCGCTAGTGACCGCCTGGTAAGTAGTCGGTGTAGATAGAGCGCACATTGAGTAGTGTGCTCGCGCTGGATGCAGTCAGACATTACGATGGAGCGTTACACGTCGGCAGAGCGCACAGGCATGGAGGTGATGCATGAGCCGNCGGCAGAGCGCACATTGAGTAGTGTGCTCGCGCTGGATGCATTACTCACTTGGATGCAGTCAGACATTACGATGGAGCGTTACACGTCGGCAGAGCGCACATTGAGTAGTGTGCTCGCGCTGGATGCATTACTCACTTGGATGCAGTCAGACATTACGATGGAGCGTTACACGTCGGCAGAGCGCACATTGAGTAGTGTGCTCGCGCTGGATGCATTACTCACTTGGATGCAGTCAGACATTACGATGGAGCGTTACACGTCGGCAGAGCGCACATTGAGTAGTGTGCTCGCGCTGGATGCATTACTCACTTGGATGCAGTCAGACATTACGATGGAGCGTTACACGTCGGCAGAGCGCACAGGCATGGAGATGATGCATGAGCCGCCCAGCGTCTTCACGCAGACTCATATCCCGGCAGGCGTGTCCCACACCGCACGACGTTCGATGCAGTTAGCAGACAGCCCTCGCTAAACAGGAACGGCGCAGGTAATGTGTGTGGCAATGCGTGGTTTGTCGCGTGCTCTACTCAGCTATAACGTGCGGGGTATGTGCTTGAGGTACGGGAGTGAGAAAGAGGACNGTTTGTCGCGTGCTCTACTCAGCTATAACGTGCGGGGTATGTGCTTGAGGTACGGGAGTGAGAAAGAGGACGACAGCGGAGAGTGCGGAGGTTACAGTTGAAGGAGGAGATGCTGGAGCGATGTGAGGCGTGGTACTCAACAAGCACACATCAGGTGAGCTGGGCCACGGTCACAAGACAGTCTGGAGTGTTGGCAAACAGCAACTATTGCACAAGTTTCATCTCGGTCAAGTGCAAGAGCTTGCATGGATACGACTCCCACCATCGAGTTACATTTGCACAGTGGTATCTGCAGCAGTGCATCTCCGCTCCTGGTTTTATGTCGCACGTATTGTTCAATGCACATTCGCACGCGAGGGTATTCAAAACATTCACAACATACACGTCTGGGTCAGCGAGAATCCACATGCCACCCACATTTCCGGTCACCAAGTACGCTTCGGTGTCAATGGCCTGCAAGGTCACCGGATATGTCACCACTTGATAACTCCGTGTGGGGACACATGGAATCTCTTGTGTATGCCTCGCCGCTAGAATTACGGGGCGATCTGGCCAGCGGATACAAGCAGCTACCGACAGCACGCGAGAGATGCCCAGTGTTTTCTGACGTGTGTGTCGGTCTGTGACATGGCGATGCAATGTCTGTCTTGACGCCCGTGGTAGCACCTTTGAGCAGTTCCTGTAAACAGAGTTATTAGTGCTTTTCCATTTGTCCCCACCATAATGGCACCCAGCACACGGCCATTACTCTTTGCACGTTAATGGTACAACGAGTGCTATCACGTTATCACTAGCGTATCGTGCAATTAAATTACAAGTTGTGTTGCACAACGTGTGTTGCGTGTTGCCAACCTCGCAGGCCACTCAACTTATGTTTTGTGTACGTACTTTCCGGAAGGGTTTCGCGAAAATGGTTCACCTGAAAGTACTCCGTCAAGACGGCCTTTTCTGTTCGTTACGATGTGCAGATTCTTAGTCATGTCAACAAATTGCTTACAGATTACTGTTCACATTTTTCGTGCAATAACAGGTGTAAGATCTCCATTCCAAAAAACACCATACACCGATTTGTTGCATAATCGTGAGTTCTTCCTGATGTTTTTAACTCAATTACATCCAAAACTGTGTATTAAATGGGCACGTAACTCCTTTAATATTCACTTTAGGGGGAAAATGGTACAGCCATTTTCGTCTTATTTTTTTGTCAGTAATAACGCGCCGGAGTTTGTCGGTGTTGTATGGAAGCACGTTGCATGTGTATATGTGTATATATATATTTATTTATTTATTTAACATCCTGTGGCGTATTAATCACTAAAACGTAACATTCGCAAGTAACAAATTAAAGTAAGACACTGCGAAATAAAGTAAACCACATTTAATGTTTATCATTTCATACGTATGACTCACACAGAATATACATTACGTATAAGAATGAAAATCGGCAAACCACATGCAATAAATGCCGCCAAAATACCATATCAATTAATGACGAGAAAAGGGGTAAAATTATAATACTAACGAATATTTTACAATTCAAAACTGAAGTTAAATTAATAACAGTATGCAATACATCGAGATGGGAGGGCATCTGTCCGGCCAATCAAAGCCTCCCAAATCACAGTGAGATAGACTTTATAAAATGGTACAGGATGAAATTAATTTAAAAATAGAATATATGGTAAACAAACTATGCTTTAATTTCAAGCGCGTTTCTCAGTAACTAACTTCCATGTTCCAGCATTGGACAACTTCCCCACTAATAGAACCATGAAAACCAGCTTGGAAGGCATTTGAGATTAGAATACCGTAAGTGTAATTAGGTGCTTTAAAACTTATTTACATTTCCTTTTTAAAGCAACTAGATTATACTCAAGTTGGCCAAAATATTTTATACGTACGAGGGAAGTGAGAAAGTAAGTTTCCCTATTTTTTGCAGGTAAAAGGGTAATAATAGATCAAGACACAAAACACAGTTTTATATAGGAATCACTATTTTATTCTGTGTCGTAATGACGAAAATAATTTACGTATTTTATAGGACAAACACAAAATGAGTTTTTCCAATCTCTGACGATAGAAAGCTCAATGAAAAAAAAATTGATAGTGGTCATAAAAACTATTTGGTTGATGCTTTCCAAGGCGACATTTTGTAGTTGTGGTGCACAATAACAGGTAGAGTGAATATGTGGTGCACAATAACAGGTACAGTGACAATGTGGTGCCCAATAACAGGTAGAGTGACTATGTGGTGCCCAATAACAGGTAGAGTGACTATGTGGTGCCCAATAACAGGTAGAGTGACTATGTGGTGCCCAATCACATGTAGAGTGACTATGTGGTGCCCAATAACAGGTAGAGTGACTATGTAGTGCCCAATAACAGGTAGAGTGACTATGTGGTGCCCAATAACAGGTAGAGTGACTATGTGGTGCCCAATAACAGGTAGAGTGACTATGTGGTGCCCAATAACAGGTAGAGTGACTATGTGGTGCCCAATAACAGGTAGAGTGACTATGTGGTGCCCAATAACAGGTACAGTGACCATGTTTTGCCCAATAACTGGTAGAGTGACTATGTGGTGCCCAATAAAAGGTAGAGTGACTATGTGGTGCCCAATAACAGGTAGAGTGATTATGTAGTACACAATAACAGGTAGAGTGACCTTGTGGTGTCCAATAACAGGTAGAGTAATTATGTGGTGCCCAATAACAGGTGCAGTGAATATGTGGTGCCCAATAATAGGTAGAGTGCCTATGTGGTGCCCAATTACATGTAGAGTGACTATGTAGTGCTCAATAACATGTAGAGTGAATATGTAGTGCCAATAACATCTAGAGTGACTATGTAATGCCCAATAACATGTAGAGTGACTATGTAGTGTCCAATAACATGTAGAGTGATTATGTAGTACACAATAACAGGTACAGTGACTATGTATAGCCCAATAACAGGTAGAGTAACTATGTGGTGCCCAATAACAGGTAGAGTGACTATGTGGTGCCCAATAACTGGTAGAGTGATTATGTAGTACACAATAACAGGTAGAGTGACCTTGTGGTGTCCAATAACAGGTAGAGTAATTATGTGGTGCCCAATAACAGGTGCAGTGAATATGTGGTGCCCAATAATAGGTAGAGTTCTATGTGGTGCCCAATTACATGTAGAGTGACTATGTAGTGCTCAATAACATGTAGAGTGAATATGTAGTGCCCAATAACATCTAGAGTGACTATGTAATGCCCAATAACATGTAGAGTGACTATGTAGTGCCCAATAACATGTAGAGTGATTATGTAGTACACAATAACAGGTAGAGTGACTATGTATTGCCCAATAACAGGTAGAGTAACTATGTGGTGCCCAATAACAGGTAGAGTGACTATGTGGTGCCCAATAACTGGTAGAGTGACTATGAAGTGCCCAATAACATGTAGAGTTGCAATGTAGTGCCCAATAACAGATAGAGTGACTATGTAGTGCCCAATAACAGGTAGAGTGACTATGTAGTGCCCAATAACATGTAGAGTGACTATGTGGTGCCCAATAACAGGTAGAGTGACTATGTGGTGCCCTATAACCAGTAGAGTGACTTTGTGGTGCCCAATGACAGGTGGAGTATCTATGTGGTGCCTAATAACATGTAGAGTGACTATCTAGAGCCCAATAACTGGTAGAGTGACTATGTAGTGTCCAATAACATGTAGAGTGACTATGTAGTGCCCAATAACATGTAGAGTGACTTTGTATTGCCCAATAACATGTAGAGTGACTATATAGGGCCCAATAACATGTAGAGTGACTATGTGGTGCCCAATAACAGGTAAAATGACTATGTGGTGCCCAATAACAGGTAGCGTGATTATGTAGTGCACAATAAAAGGTAGATTGACTATGTGGTACCCAATAACAGATAGAGTGACTATGTGGTGCCCAATAACTGGTAGAGTGACTATGTAGTGCCCAATAACATGTAGAGTTGCCATGTAGTGCCCAATAACAGATAGAGTGACTATGTAGTGCCCAATAACAGGTAGAGTGACTATGTAGTGCCCAATAACATGTAGAGTGACTATGTAGTGCCCAATAACATGTAGAGTGACTATGTAAAACCCAATAACATGTAGAGTGACTATATAGGGCCCAATAACATGTAGAGTGACTATGTGGTGCCCAATAACAGGTAAAATGACTATGTGGTGCCCAATAACAGGTAGCGTGATTATGTAGTGCACAATAAAAGGTAGATTGACTATGTGGTACCCAATAACAGATAGAGTGACTATGTGGTGCCCAATAACTGGTAGAGTGACTATGTAGTGCCCAATAACATGTACAGTGACTATGTAGTGCCCAATAACAGATAGAGTGACTATGTAGTGCCCAATAACAGGTAGAGTGACTATGTAGTGCCCAATAACATGTAGAGTGACTATGTAGTGCCCAATTACAGGTAGAGTGAATATGTGGTGCCCAATAACAGTTAGAGTGACCAAGTGGTGCCCAATAACAGCTCGCATGACTATGTGGTGCCCAATTACATGTACAGTGACTATGGGGTGCCCAATAACAGGTGGAGTAACTATGTGGTGCCCAATAACAGATAGAGTGACTATGTAGTGCCCAATAACATGTAGAGTGATTATGTAGTGCCCAATAACATGTAGAGTGACTACGTAGTGCCCAATAACATGTAGAGTGACTATGTAGTGCCCAATTACAGGTAGAGTGAATATGTGGTGCCCAATAACAGTTAGAGTGACCAAGTGGTGCCCAATAACAGCTCGCATGACTATGTGGTGCCCAATTACATGTAGAGTGACTATGTGGTGCCCAATAACAGGTGGAGTAACTATGTGGTGCCCAATAACAGGTAGAGTGATTATGTGGTGCCCAATAACAGGTTCAGTGAATATGTGGTGCCCAATAACATCTAGAGTGACTAAGTAGTGCCCAATAACAGGTAGAGTGACTATGTAGTGCCCAATAACATGTAGAGTGACTATGTAGTGCCCAATAACATGTAGAGTGACTATGTAGTGCCCAATAACATGTAGAGTGACTATGTAGTGCCCAATAACATGTAGAGTGACTATGTAGTGCCCAATAACATGTAGAGTGACTATGTAGTGCCCAATAACATGTAGAGTGACTATGTAGTGCCCAATAACATGTAGAGTGACTATGTAGTGCCCAATAACATGTAGAGTGACTATGTAGTGCCCAATAACATGTAGAGTGACTATGTAGTGCCCAATAACATGTAGAGTGACTATGTAGTGCCCAATAACATGTAGAGTGACTATGTAGTGCCCAATAACATGTAGAGTGACTATGTAGTGCCCAATAACATGTAGAGTGACTATGTAGTGCCCAATAACATGTAGAGTGACTATGTAGTGCCCAATAACATGTAGAGTGACTATGTAGTGCCCAATAACATGTAGAGTGACTATGTAGTGCCCAATAACATGTAGAGTGACTATGTAGTGCCCAATAACATGTAGAGTGACTATGTAGTGCCCAATAACATGTAGAGTGACTATGTAGTGCCCAATAACATGTAGAGTGACTATGTAGTGCCCAATAACATGTAGAGTGACTATGTAGTGCCCAATAACATGTAGAGTGACTATGTAGTGCCCAATAACATGTAGAGTGACTATGTAGTGCCCAATAACATGTAGAGTGACTATGTAGTGCCCAATAACATGTAGAGTGACTTTGTATTGCCCAATAACATGTAGAGTGACTATGTAAAACCCAATAACATATAGAGTGACTATATAGGGCCCAATAACATGTACAGTGACTATGTAGTGCCCAATAACATGTACAGTGACTATGTAGTTCCCAATAACATGTTGACTATGTAGTGCCCAATAACATGCAGAGTGACTATGTAGTGCCCAATAACATGTAGAGTGACTATGTAGTGCCCAATAACAGGTAGAGTGACTATGTGGTGCCCAATAACAGGAAGAGTGACTATGTAGTGCCCAATAACAGGTAGAGTGACTATGTGGTGCCCAATTACAGGTAGAGTGTCTATCTAGTTCCCAATAACAGGTGGACTGAATAGTACTAAAGATTTTTAGTTCACACTAGCATATTTGTTTGTTGAAAAAAAACATTATTGTCTGCCACAAAATGATTAGTTGGCAGCAACAGCATTCATGTTATCCACAGTAAAACTGTTTGCTGCGACTACAAAACTACATGCGTTATATTCTGCGCATGCGCTCGGGCATATTCGAAGTAGCTGCCTTCTTTCTGGCCACGATGCCAGATTTTTCTGTGTTCGGTTCTTTTCTTCAGATTACGAACTAACTCATGAGGGACATTCTTAAGTACTTCTGAATGGATTATATCGTTCCTTTATTCCACGTAAGTAACTTTCCGTTAGGTGGAGTGTGTAAACCTTGACGTGTGTGCCATTTAGGTANGTCTATCTAGTTCCCAATAACAGGTGGACTGAATAGTACTAAAGATTTTTAGTTCTCACTAGCATATTTGTTTGTTGAAAAAAAACATTATTGTCTGCCACAAAATGATTAGTTGGCAGCAACAGCATTCATGTTATCCACAGTAAAACTGTTTGCTGCGACTACAAAACTAAATGCGTTATATTCTGCGCATGCGCTCGGGCATATTCGAAGTAGCTGCCTTCTTTCTGGCCACGATGCCAGATTTTTCTGTGTTCGGTTCTTTTCTTCAGATTACGAACTAACTCATGAGGGACATTCTTAAGTACTTCTGAATGGATTACATCGTTCCTTTATTCCACGTAAGTAACTTTCCGTTAGGTGGAGTGTGTAAACCTTGACGTGTGTGCCATTTAGGTACTGGATTTCTGTTATATACATACATGCTGAAGACAAAAATTTAACTTCGAGCAAGGCAACGTAATGGTAACACACTAAGCTCTCGGTTGAGTGGTTCAACCTTCGAATCCCAACCATGACTACTTTGAATTTAGTGTTTAAGTGTTGTTAGGCTATACCTACCTGCAACCCGCTGAACACCTTTGTGAAAGTCACTCACCAGTGTTGCCGCTATTATCGTAACATTTTCGCTGCGACTTACCAACACATTATTGCCTACG
Source organism: Clitarchus hookeri (assembly GCA_002778355.1). NCBI lineage: Eukaryota > Metazoa > Arthropoda > Insecta > Phasmatodea > Phasmatidae > Clitarchus > Clitarchus hookeri. The sequence continues at coordinate 82,515 of NQII01003727.1, read as the reverse complement.
AACAAACTTTATTTATTGGTGACCACAAATGTAATTTTGTGGTTCCACTTAATAGTGGAATGGCAAAAAAAAGTCTGTTGTCATCACAAAACGGTTTTTTCGGTGCAGCGTCCGCTCATGAAGATATTTCTGCACTTCGTCTTTCACTTCCCCGTCGCTGAAAACTCGTCCGCCCTGCATGTGAGTCCCCAAGCAACTGTCCCCACGACATGCCAAGCCTCGTGTTAGCCGTACAATCTTGCTATATACGTGGTACGGGCAACGTGGTCCACATTCATCATTCAGCCCGAACTTCGCAACTTCGGACTTTCACCTGTTTCGAAAGATGAAGAAACACGACATTCCGTACAAATTATGAAGGGAAGTTTGTTTTCATTTATTGATTATACATTTCTACATAATAAAGCTTTATGCATTTTAAAACAATTATTTTTTTTCATATGTAAGTACATTTTTTGGTTACCTTACGTTATGATTAAAAAACCATCAATGCTATTTTATTTAAAACTATAAATTGTATAAACTATCGCTGTGCGTGATGGTTTTGTTAATTCAAACACAGAGAATTTAACAACACTCTTCCAAACATACTAAGTAGTTTTAATTCAGTTATTATTATTTTTTTATTTTTCAGAGCTTCACGTATAGTGAGACAATTGGTTGACTCTTAACATAACGTTAAGTAGTATAAATACTTTACCTACACTGTAAAAAAAATTTTTGCGAACTTCCTGAAGTGTAACGAGAGTTTGTAAAGATTGTATAATATGGAGAATTTGGAGAATTTGGGTGCAAAAAATTAAATACTCATGTACCATGTTATAAACTTGACTATGCCAAGACTCGTTCCTGAACAAATGCAGTGCAGCTACCATGGGTGTACGGGGAGAAAACTATACTATTCGTGCTTTGTCGGCAAGCCTACACAATGATGGGGTAAGTTTCCGAAATACGTCTTAAAGTGAACATCACTGCCAAGTTTACTGGGAACTCGCCAGATGTAGTGTTCGTCAAAATACGTAAAGGCTATTCACGGTAAAGTGAGCACTTCCCAAATCAGTCTTTGAATAATGTCACTGCCCATGCGTGCATGTATTTTAACAGGCGCACTGACTGGCATGCACTTTGTCAAGTTGGAAACGAAGGAGGGAAAATAGTTATATGTCTTAAAGTTGAATTAATAATGCTAATAAAACTTTAGAGGATACTCTAATTATTACTTTCTGTCATTTTAATGCATGTAAGTGTACGAATTAGCAAAATTATAAGACATTTACTTTTCTTATAATTTCAGTTTTACAGTGACCGGGCCCGTAGGAATAATAATATTACGTACCGTGGAAGTACATGGACTGGGTACACAAGTAAATCTTAACAAATAATTACAAAAGTGCTCACTTTACTCTGAACAGCCTTTAGCACAGTCAATAACTTCACTGACGTGGGGGCCGCGGTGGCTGAGCAGCTAGCCGGCCCGCCTCCCACCAAGGCGAACCGGGTTCCATCCCCGGTCGGGTCACTCCCTGATTTTCGCATGTGCGAATCGAGCCAGACGATGCCACTGGTCGGAGGGTTTTCTCGAGGATATCCCGTTTCCTCCGCACTTATTTCAGAACTGCTCCATACTCACCTCAATCACTCTTATTGGCTCTCAATACCTCGTTGTTAAGGACCGCCCAGATCTCTTTCATAAAAGTCACTGTGATGCGTGGCTGCCTACTCTCGATGATGCGTAGCTGCCAATATTCAACACGACAGTCAGTGAACTAACTTACTGAGTGTGGTAGTGAATGCCGTGAAGGACGGGAATACAATTAAAGTGTAATTTTAAAATGCTCAATTAACCGCTAATGTGTATACGTCTTAACGACTAATTACAGGTATAGCATTAAAAATGGTGGTTACTAAATAGGCCACATTTAAATTTCCGTAACACAAACAAGTTTCTATTCCTAACGACGTCACCCTGCCGTTAAACTGACTCGTGGAAATGAGCAAGATCGTAGTTGGGAACATTAAGTTTTACATCTAGTCGAAGGATAGATAGTGTGCAGAGATTAGCAGCCAGGAAGTAGATTCTAGTTTTCCTTCGCCAGACTGCGAAGCAATTAAAGAATTCACCAAAAGCAGATCATCCAGTTGAAGTCCTGGGACATTTATTCATATACGCTTGGATATGATTTGTAATATATTTATTAACGCCTTAAAGGCGCAGTTAATGCATAGTCACCTTATCTTACTCTGGACCCATTACAGATTCACTTTCACATGCTAGAAATTCATAGACAGATATTCCAGAATAAAACTTATAAGCATGTAACTTAATACTAAAACAACCAAAGATACCATTTAATTACTATCTCTCATTCACTCACACTGACTCACATGCACACATGCATAAACACAACTTCGCTAAATATCAATTTTATCTCCTCATCCAATGGGAATATTAGTTTAATAACTAACAAACAGCGAATTTCATACCACAAGAAATGGTAAACGAGTTTTCTGACTTATGTGTACCTAAACAGTCTTAAACACTCCACGTTGGAATTTTTTTTTAATTTTGTTTCAACTAAAAATAAATTATGAGAAGAAGTTCATGATATATCTAATGAGCCTATATTCTTCTATAGTAGATTGGTGCAAATAATTCCTATTGAAGTAATTTCTTAAAAACTTAGATGGTAAGCAGTTGTTAAAGTGGCATTGACAACAATGTCATTAGAGATCGAACTTAGATGGTAAGTAGTCGTTAAAGTGGCATTGACAGCAATGTCATTAGAGATCGAACCAGACACATTTACAACAGCAGTGAGACAAATACAAACACACACGTGCCTCGCCCGGGACTCGAGCACAGAAAACCTCGTATCATTGGTTATCGTGCAGCCAACCGCATTACGGTGGTAGGATTCGCAGCATCAACTTCAGATGTAATCACTCAAATCTTTTGAATTATAGAGTTACTTAAAACATGTCAGTATAAATGGATTAACTTATCGCTGTTTTTGTGAATAATTGCGTGTAAATCAGTTGATTGGTTCCCGAGATATGGCATAAAAACTTTAGAAGCCATTTTCACTACTTCGAACGGTTGGATTAGAATGCGAATCAGGTGGCTTTCCGCTGGTTGCAATGTAGAGTGCCGGATAAGCCAGCAAGCGCGCGTGTGTGCAGATCGTTGCCCTTGGGAGAAGCTGCGTGGAATGTGGAGTGTTTGTCGACTAGTCGTTATCTCGTGTAACCGGTCTACACGCGCCGCTGTAGTCGCGTGTAGACCGGTTCACACTCCGCCGTCCAAGACTACTACCTCGCCACGCACATGCACTGCCTGTCACCGTACCTGCAGTCTGGCCGCCATGTAGGGGGCCGCTGTGGAGCAGTAGCTAGAGCGCCCGGCTCCCACCACGGAGAACATCCGCAGTGTTTGAAGAGAAGGGCCGAAAAGAAATTTACTCAACCGGAATTTTTTATTAGGTTCTTTGAAGCGTAATGTTATGTCAGCTACTCAAATGAACTCAAATACTCAAATGAAAATGGTAGATTGTATATTATTCTACGTACGAAAGCGCATTTAATTCGAACAATTTCATCTCGGCAATATATTGGCAGCAAGCTGCCAGTAATGGACATTGTTCTGCATAGTAAGCGTGTGAATACGGAGGCCAACAGAACTTATGGTAGTGCAGTCGTGAATAGAGCAGACATACTTCCAGCTTGTCTTAATTGTCAGTAAATCTGTATCATACTCAAAGTGTTAATAAATTGTGCTAAAACAACCATCTTAATTCCAGAAAAATTTCACGACTTGTTTCGGAAGAACATTTTTTATCGCTGAATGTTATTTTCAATGTGTAAATCCTACTCGCTCGAATACAAGTCTGTTTTCGTTTCTGCGCATCTCTTCTACCGGCCCGTAGGCACCTTGGAACTTCATTTCCTGTAGTAACTCGAGCTTAATAACTAGAAATGCCGTGACGGTTTCTTTGATGTAGGCGCACCCATACTCTGATTGGCTGAGCGAAGTACCGGGAACAAGTCTTGTGTCTGATTGGCTACTGCACTTAGAGATTGGTTTGTTCCAGCCAACAAAATAATTACTATGCGGCCAAATAAAGATTTAGTTGCCCCAACCAAATATTATGTTGAGTAAACAAAACACGAAAAGCAACCAAATAAATATTGTTCATTTTGAAAAATACACGATTGTTGGCTGCTGTAATTAAACTGTCACCAAAAGATTTACGTGACGGCCGCTCCGAAGTGTTTTTTTTTTTGTGACGATTAGGATAATAACCGTTTTTATTAGTACAACTATGAATGAATAATAAGGAAAAAGTCCTAACAAAACAAGTTTGTCAGGAAATTTAAAAGTAAAGTTGCAAAACTGGAAATATTTATTTACTCAAGTTGTCCAGTATTTTAATTCTGTGCATTTAAAAACATTTCCCTTCCACTGGCACTCACTTTACTCCGCTAGGCCGCAGCACAGACGACCTATCTTCAAATCTCAGGCGACTTTCACATTTTTTGCAGGAACCGAGACTGGTTGATGTGCGTAGAGCCAAACACATCTTTAGTTGCAGCAACGAAATCTTACCGTTTGGCGCAACTAAAAAAAGAAAACTGAATTATTTGGTTTCAACAACAAAATATTGCATTGCCTCTATGCAAACAATTAATTTGGTTGCGCCGCACAAAATTTGTTTTATCCAAAATAACCTTTTTTTTCCAGTGTGCATACAGCGAAAGGTTCCTCTACATTGGCTGTGCTCTCGGCTGGCGTGTGGAATATCAGGCGCTGATTGGTGAAAGACGTTCCCTTGTGTCACTCGCCAGTGACGCCATCTTGCTGGCGTGTGTGGCTAGAGTTGTTGTGATGAGCTGCTGTTTGACCTCTGTAAGTACTCCCGCCTCGGTGTTTCTATGCTCTATTCGCGGTTACTCCACACTTTTTCTGAAGCCCTGCTCAACTTCTCCTTCCAGGATATTCCCTCGGCCCCAAACTAACAAAGCTGGAGGCTCCCATCTGCCTGCATCGTTTACCGATAAGCGCGGGAGTTGTAAGGGCCGGTTCACACTTGCGTTGAAGTGACGCGCGACGATTCAAACGCGCGTTTTATCGACGCAAGCTGCACGGTTCACACCTGCGTTAGAAACATCGCAGATGTCAGTTGTCGGCGTTCTGGTGTCTAGTGACATCGTGTGCAGCAACATGAGTCAAGTAATTCAGAAGAAACGCACCAGGTCACTTCGACTCCTAATCCATTGAATAACCTGGCCAACCCCTACCAAGCATCTCTACAAGGGGGTATCCAGGTAACCCCACAACAACGGGACGGTTCAACACCGCCTCCTGGTACGAAAGCTGTTCTGAATCCGTCTGCTTCACCATTGGACAGTTCAAGTGATGATCTCTTCGGCGAATATGCCTGCTGATTTGTTTGCTTTCATAATGACTAATTCATAATGTTTTCAAGATAAATATGAAGAATTATAGATCAGTTTACTAATACTGTTTTATAAATGACATTAGGGAACTTTGGTTAAAAATATTTGAACACAATTCTATATCTAGTGGTTTTTATAAGTATCTCAATCCTTATTGTTGTACTGAATACGGCATATGGGTATTATTGTTTAAACACACTTACCTTAACGTAATCTCCAACATTTCCGCGGGTGTTATAGCAACCCTTAATTTTGTGTCTTCGAAATGTATTCCATCCTCAAGGTTGATGTTGAAGCAGACTGTTGAAGCAAACCGTGCAGGGGTGGCGCAACAACTGTGTGCTGTGGATACGTTGATGGAGTGACAAAGGGTGGATACTGATGTTGATAAACACTCAACGGATAAGCAAGTGAACTATTATTGTTTCTGCAGGGTGTTGAACGAGCTCTGTGATTCGGTATCGGAGGAGCTTGCCTGATGTATGTATTATCCTGCTTCGGATGCACTTCATTACATTTAGAACTTCATATCGAAACTCAAGTTTTTGATCAACGGAAATCGTATTTAGGACTTGAAGAAATGTACGTCATCATTATTCTCGATGTCCGTTGCAGACGTTGGTAACGGTGTATTAATAAAACCCATCATACAAGTTTCCAAAGTTTTCTTCCGCTTGCACTGACTGGTACCGTTGTCACTTCTTTCAGCTGATGATTCGATGTTATGTTTCTCTGCTCGTTTCTGACCATCACCTCTTTGTTCGGTGGGCGTTCCTGACCATCGCCTCTTTGTTCGGTGGGCGTTTCATCTGTTTCAGCTGTTCCGTCACGTGTACTTTCAAGTAGAGAATATTCGCTACTATAAGGTTGTGATACTTGTATTAAAAGTGACATTTGCTTGCCGTACAGATAAGGTCGATATCCTCGGGCTGCATGCCCAGACTTGGGAGCCTTCTTTTAATTCCTCTAGTAATTATCCTTAAAATTCTTCCATTTGGACATTAGTTTTCTTCCTGAAACCCAAGTATATCCATTTAAGCCTAATGTATTAGTCCATATTATCAATTTGTTATATTATATTATATATTGGTTTTATGTCTATGTTTAACTATATAATGAATGTAAATACTATAGAAATATGTAATATGTGTAATCTAGCTAGAATGCTTATCAATAATGTACTTTCTTTACAGGTATTTGGGGAGTGGATGCAGTCTAATGGATATAAATTTTACCTACAGAGTTGGTCGTTCAACAGTAAGCAAGATTGTGCGTGAAGTTTGTAAAGCGATTGGGAACACAATGAAAGACGAACGTCTTCCCTTGCCGACAGAACATATGTGGCTGAATATTGCCGATCGTTTCCTACAAAATGCCAATTTTCCTAGTTGTATAGGAGCGCTTGTTGGAAAGCACATAATAACTGTGAAAGCAGTGATGTGCAGCTCTCTATATTTTAATAACAAACACTATATGTCCATCGTATTGTTAGCAGTGGCTGATTCGAATTACAGTTTTATTTATTTTGATGTGGGCTTGTTTGGGAAATAATCTGACAGCACTGTATTTAAAAGGTCCACGCTATGGGATGGAATATATAATACTTCACTCAACATACCTCCATCCAATTTTTTGCATGGAATTGGAAAACTGCCATTGTATTTGTTGGGGGTGAGGCGTTTGGTTTGCACAAACATGTGCTTCGCCCATTTGCGGGACGACGTTTGTCACACACAAAAAGGCATTTTTAACAATCGTATCAGTCGCACTCGTAGATACATAGAATGCTCCTTTGGAAACCGCTTTAACAAATGGCGCATTTTTCACTGACCTCTCAATGTCNCACTCGTAGATACATAGAATGCTCCTTTGGAAACCGCTTTAACAAATGGCGCATTTTTCACTGACCTCTCAATGTCACTTCTGATTGATATACCTACATAGTTAAGGCATGCTGCGCGTTGCATAATTACGTGCGCTCTAGAGATGTTTACAATTATGAAGGACTTAAGTGGGCGGCAAGCGGCCAAGCGACAAGCGGGCGGCGGGCTAACGAGTGCCGTGTCCTGCGTGCAGGCGATAGTTGCGAGAGCGCAAGAATGGAGTGGAGAGATTATGGCGTGGTCTTGAGAGCCGATGAGGGTGAAGTGAGGTGAGAATGTAGTAGCGCCGAATTGCAAGGGCNTAGTTGCGAGAGCGCAAGAATGGAGTGGAGAGATTATGGCGTGGTCTTGAGAGCCGATGAGGGTGAAGTGAGGTGAGAATGTAGTAGCGCCGAATTGCAAGGGCGGGGAAACGGGATGTCCCTGAGAAAACCCGCTGAGTAGTGGCATCGTCTAGCACGATTCCCATTTGCGAAAATGCGGGAGTGGGCCGGCCGGGGATTGTATCTAGTTCGCCTTGGTGAGCAGTCTGACCGCTCAGCCACCGCGGCCTTACGAAAGTGTTACGTGGGAAAGGCATTGTACGCATGGCATTTGTGAACTGTATCTAGTTCGCCTTGGTGAGCAGTCTGACCGCTCAGCCACCGCGGCCTTACGAAAGTGTTACGTGGGAAAGGCATTGTACGCATGGCATTTGTGAACTGTATCTAGTTCGCCTTGGTGAGCAGTCTGACCGCTCAGCCACCGCGGCCTTACGAAAGTGTTACGTGGGAAAGGCATTGTACGCATGGCATTTGTGAACTGTATCTAGTTCGCCTTGGTGAGCAGTCTGACCGCTCAGCCACCGCGGCCTTACGAAAGTGTTACGTGGGAAAGGCATTGTACGCATGGCATTTGTGAACTGTATCTAGTTCGCCTTGGTGAGCAGTCTGACCGCTCAGCCACCGCGGCCTTACGAAAGTGTTACGTGGGAAAGGCATTGTACGCATGGCATTTGTGAACTGTATCTAGTTCGCCTTGGTGAGCAGTCTGACCGCTCAGCCACCGCGGCCTTACGAAAGTGTTACGTGGGAAAGGCATTGTACGCNGTATTTGTGCGCACTCAATGCAATCACATGTTGCAAAAGAACTATTTCTTACTAGGCATTAACAACACGCCTATATTCTCCCTGATTTAATCCATATAAATTATAAATGAAATAGTATACTTAATACATAAAATATAAGTAAAAGTTCAACTTAACCAAAAATAAAGCATTTTTATTTAAACACAAGCATACAATGCTTGTGATGAGCGACATGTTTAGAAAACATGCCATACATAGTGTGATTTTCAAAGGTTTCATTTTAAAAAATGTGAAGGAACGGCGAATAGACTATAAGCCCAGAAGGGAAATATTAAACATAAATAACAGGAGACGCCTTGTGATTGTGCATTACTATATTTTATTTCCTTTTTATTTTATTATGTTTCAAAACATTAACAAACAGAATGTTCTCTACTAACTGTTATTTGGCAAGCGAATATCTGACAACAAAATAAAGTGGGAAAAGTCATCGTTAAAACTTGAACCATCAGTTACTCAACCTAAACATCTTGAAGAATCCTTCATAACACACAATTGAAAGCCTTTTGCTAAAATAGAAACAGAGATAAGTAATAGAGATGAGCAATTTCTTCTTTCAATTTTTATTTTTATTAATCTTTGGTTGAAAAAAGACAAAGTAAATATATTGCTCGCAGCTTCAAATTATTAAATCGCTTGCCCCGAACAAAAAGAAACTTAAACACGTCAGTTACGAATAGCATAAACTTTGAAATACCATAATTATAAGTGTTTACAACGAACGTTTGTTGTGGACACCAGAAATCAGCGCTTCACACCAGGTGCATAGTGCTTTCCACCCACTCACCGCTCGCTTCTCAAACAAACTGATTTGACGCTCCCGTGTAACCCACCCGCTAATCGCTTACACACTGAACATGTGCGTTTCTGTAGCTTGCTTTGTCTACGCTCTTGCCGCCCTCCGGATTGAAGCGTGTGCACGTAGAACAAGGCCTTGGGGTCACACNTAGCTTGCTTTGTCTACGCTCTTGCCGCCCTCCGGATTGAAGCGTGTGCACGTAGAACAAGGCCTTGGGGTCACACATGCACGCGCTACAAGGGCGCCATCGCCTCTACGCGCAGGGCTCTGCAGTGTTCTCGTAGTGCTGCTATGGCACTTCCAGAGCTGTCCCTACCATTCTATTGACGACACGTCTATAGCAAAGTTCAATACAGGCTGCTACCGTAGCTTGACTCGTGCCCGGAAGGTATGATTTAAAATACGGTAGTCTTAAAAAGCCTTTTGTAACGATATAGGAGGGCTACAACATAATAGTTACAGAATGTGTGGTAACTCTGAAGTGCCATTCCGTCCTCGTCTGGGGTATGGCGTCTTTTCGTAGGTGAACATACTGGGGGCACGTTTAACAGTTTCGTCAAAAAACAAGGATCTGAAGCACTTTGCAAAGCAGTTAAAGCGCCANTAGCTTGCTTTGTCTACGCTCTTGCCGCCCTCCGGATTGAAGCGTGTGCACGTAGAACAAGGCCTTGGGGTCACACTTGCACGCGCTACAAGGGCGCCATCGCCTCTACTCGCAGGGCTCTGCAGTGTTCTCGTAGTGCTGCTATGGCACTTCCAGAGCTGTCCCTACCATTATATTGACGACAAGTCTATAGCAAAGTTCAATACAGGCTGCTACCGTAGCTTGACTCGTGCCCGGAAGGTATTATTTAAAATACGGTAGTCTTAAAAAGCCTTTTGTAACGATATAGGAGGGCTACAACATAATAGTTACAGAATGTGTGGTAACTCTGAAGTGCCATTCCGTCCTCGTCTGGGGTATGGCCTATTTTCGTAGGTGAGNCATAATAGTTACAGAATGTGTGGTAACTCTGAAGTGCCATTCCGTCCTCGTCTGGGGTATGGCCTCTTTTCGTAGGTGAGCATACTGGGGGCACGTTTAACAGTTTCGTCAAAAAACAAGGATCTGAAGCACTTTGCAAAGCAGTTAAAGCGCCAGCCAGGCGGAACCCTTAACTAAGTCTAGAAAATTACACCAAAGAGAACGCGCCGCATTCGTGCGCACTCTGCGTAATGATGTGTTTCATGAGAACTACTTATTACTAGGCATTACCAATATATCTAACTTACACCCTTTTTTAATTCCTATTAATCTATCTATATATATATGTGTGTGTGTGCGTGAGTGTGTGTGTGTGAGTGTGTTGCTTCCGTTTGTTTGGACGCGTATAACTCCCAAAAATATCAACCAATTTTCATTCCGTTTTTTATAAGCCTTCCTTTCGTTCCCATGAGTGTTTGTACACCTTTCTTTTTTATCTGTATTACCTGCAAAGGTACTAAAATCTGCAAAAGATCATTGTTACCATGCTTTCACGTCAGGAAGCGCCTTTGTTGACAGCTGTCTGTTTTAACATTTCAGTTTGATGTTCTCAATGTTTTTTTACATATATACATATACTTCTTTCAATTAATTTTACAAAAATTAATAGAACCAAAATCTCTTATGCCACAGCAACACGTGTCCGGGTAAGCTAGTTATAAATTAAATTCTTTAATACATAGATAAATTTAAGAAAAAGTTAAATTTAACCCAAAATAAGATACTGTTGTGTTAACAGAAGTGTAAAACTCTTGCAATACAAGACATATTAAGGAAACAGCCAAACACGTCCTACTTGAGGTGAATTTCAAATGTTTAATTCAGAAGATGTGAAGGAACCGCGAACAGACCATACATGGCGCCTCTGCTTTGAGGCTGAACTGACGGACTGCGGTAAAACACGTACGAGTTGCACCTTGGAAGGCGGTTATTTTCCGTTTCCGCCGGGCAATATAAACTCTGGAGAGATCTTGCAAGCCGGGGTTACGTAAATTGACGAGGAGTTGATCTGGCAGGCAATCTTCTCCGGCAGGTCTTGATTAGCGGGCCGCGTGCCTCGTGCCGGTGGGAACACAAGTTGTGATGACGGCCTTCTCACGTCTGGAGGTTCAGCTCTGGCCTCAATGCCTGCCACGTGCAGCTCAACACTATAGTGCGCGAGAGAAGAGTTAAGGCCCCCGTCTATCTGCCCCTTGAACCACGCTGCACAGTGTTTGAAATACACGTTTTACCATCAAACTACTCAACGTGCGTCCAATGTGTGGATGTACGAAAACAAAACACGCTTCAGACGGGGGCTGTTGAGTGCTTTCAAAATATCACGCACGTTACAAACACCATTTCAAAGTACTCGGTAACTGCTTAAAAAAAAAGGCCTTTTCTGAAAGCGTTTTATCTCAAATTATACGCATCAGACACATACAAAACTACCCATGGGCCATTCACTCAATCTTCCTACAGATATCCCGTCAATGAAATAATGTCACCGCTCCAAGTGCCCAGGTAGCCGCAAAGCGACGAGAACACTGCACGCTAGTTCAGAGCCTTGCGCTTAGCGGCTATGGCGCACTTGAAGCGCTTGGCAATGTCGTCCTTATTGCTCCCGCGCTTTTCGACCTCAAGCGCGGGAAAAAAACTCCAGGTAGGCGGCAGCCTCAAGAGAAGTTCTTATTAAACGCGTCAAGGTCACGTGCGGCGACGAGGGGAAAAAGAATAACAGAGCTCGCGCGTGGGTTTTTTTCCTCATAATTGTGAGCGGTGACTACAGGGTTTTGATACAGCAACCTGTTGACGAATGATACAGCATTGCCACTACAGTCGGACACATTCTTTTACAGAATAATAAATATTCTAAAAAGAGGGCAGAGATTTTTACTTTGACACTTTCAACGACCACATTTATGTTTCAGAAACCAAATTTATAGATTCGCAACAAAATATCAAGATTCATTTCTGTCTTAAAAAATAATGTTAACATTTAAGTATTTCATAGTTTTTTATTAAAAATAATAGACACCACTGGTAACCGTGAGAGAGATGTGACAATTAGGGGTAGGAATGCCCCAGCGTCGTCTCTTATGCAGGAATCTTCATTCTCGTGTCATAATTCCAGTTCTACAGTGATAAATAAACATATCTGGCTATGGAATATTTACCTTTTACAAGTTTCTAAATATTTTTATACTTAATTATTACTATCAGAATATTTAAAATTTTGTGTTATTGTATTTTATAAAAAAAGTTGACTTTGATTGTTCGAATTTCATATCCGTAATAGATATTAAGGAAAATAACTAAACTTCTACTGTGGCATTTATTAAAATTTAACTTACGTAATGTAGTTATTGCAACTTTAATTATATCCATTAAATAGCACGATGATAAAGACAGTTTGGCGGTGGATGAAGGTATCTGGCCAAATGCGCCTCACCCACACACACTCGGTGTTATTTCTAAAACAACATTATGTATTATTTGCTATAAACTCAAGTTTCATCTCCAGCTTCGAAGGCATACAAAGCCATTAGTAATCACTCCACCTATAATTTGTTTGTTGTCGTCTGATATTNTCATCTCCAGCTTCGAAGGCATACAAAGCCATTAGTAATCACTCCACCTATAATTTGTTTGTTGTCGTCTGATATTCCCATGGTGAATGGCATAACTGCATATTATCGGTTTTATTTAGTTACATCTCGTGGTCCTTGATGATAAAAAATAAGAGCGTGAATTGTTTGTTATTTTATGATGGTATTGACACGCCCTTGTACACAGAACTAACGGAACCTAATATTGCGTAACATTGCATTCATTCACGTCATTCGGGATTTCATAGCCATGGCTATTACAGCATTGCGTTCGAACAACTAATTTTGCGCCTGGATTCCCCCGTCAACTGTTAGGTGTGATATTAATGGCAAGGTCATATTTTGAGTTGTTAATTATCTGCTGTCCTAGATCAGCACAAAAAAAATTAAAACCAAATTAATTCACGATTTCAGCCCTGTTTTGACTAGTATACTAACATTTCAAACTTATTTTGTTCATACTGTCTCAGGAGTAAGTGCAACTTTTTCTTTAGTCGCCCTTGTGCATTTAACAGAGGCACTTAAACTCCTTATAATATTCCCAATTGCTCTGGGGGTGCAAAAAAGGACTCCGTTAAATTTGGGTCATGATTAAGTGAATAGTTTAAAAATACATCATAAATGGGTATCATTGTAACTATACATTTACGTTAATATTTGAAGTTTTGTTGAGAGAGGTTTAAGGGAAGTAATTATGTGTCTTGACTCCTTAATAAAATGGTGAATCTTAANCTTTAGTCGCCCTTGTGCATTTAACAGAGGCACTTAAACTCCTTATAATATTCCCAATTGCTCTGGGGGTGCAAAACAGGACTCCGTTAAATTTGGGTCATGATTAAGTGAATAGTTTAAAAATACATCATAAATGGGTATCATTGTAACTATACATTTACGTTAATCTTTGAAGTTTTGTTGAGAGAGGTTTAAGGGAAGTAATTATGTGTCTTGACTCCTTAATAAAATGGTGAATCTTAAGCTAGCTGGTCCCTGTTACTACGGTGCGAGCGTTAGAGTGAGAAGAGAGGTAAATGTTACATGCGTGTTTCTAGCAGTTTCACGTCTTGACACGTGCGATGTGGGGAAACCAGACATTAGTTCACGACTTAGTGGCTGAGTGGAGAGATTTCAGCCTCTTAGCATCGAGGTCTTGAGAGCCGATGAGAGTGAAGTGAGCGCCGGAATTAAGGGGCGAGGGAAACGGGAGATCCCCGAGAAAACCCACCGACCAGCGGCATCGTCCGGCACGATTCCCACTTGCGAAAATCGAGAGTGAACCCGGTTCGCCTTGGTGGGAGGCGAGCAGTCTAACCGCTCAGCCACCGCAGCTCCGCCTGAAGCAGAGAGAACGAGTTTAAATAACTAATAATCAAGCAAGGTTTGCAAACATGGCCAGTGACCTGGGAGTCTGTTACAAAGAAGTAATGAAGTAATTAATACCTTGTAGTCCCCAAGTGTATAATCTTGTTAGCCTTTACAGTCACAGTATCCTATATCTGAGATGTTGTTAACCGGTACCTTCCTCCGTCGTATTGGATTGCAGGTTTTGATAGCTTGTTTGTATATAAAAAAATTGAATTTCGAAAGTACCTCTATACCCAACTNAATTGAATTTCGAAAGTACCCCTATACCCAACTCGCTATTGACCTCAACCTGCGGTACAGACACGACAAGGGAACTACGATCTCATAATTACGTCACAATTTCAATTCTGCCAGAATATGGCCAATTCAATATCGTGACATAAATACGAGTACGAAGTTCAGTCTTTGTGTCCATACCGACGCAGAGTAGATGAATATACAGAGACGAAACACCGTGGCGGTTAATTTGATTTACTTCGCGAGGAACTGGGAACAAGGCTCGTGTCTGATTGGCTACAGCGTGCTGCGGAAGATTCCCCATTGGCTGGGCTGCCTCCTGGCGAGTAGGATACCAGCCGCTGATTGGCGAACGGCGGTCCGTCATATTCCTGGACAGTGACGCCGTTTTGATGTCGTGTGCGACTGAAACTCGCTCAATAAACGGCTGTTTCGCCTCCTTATTCTTGATTACTCTGTGTTACTGCTATGTAAGGTCAATAGCTACTTATACATAGGTGCAATTTTCTTTTTTTAAACATAAACAGCTAGAAAACCAATAGTGCCATATGACTGCGGAAGGTTCATGTGAAGGCCAGTGCTGTATACGGCAGAGTGNAAACAGCTAGAAAACCAATAGTGCCATATGACTGCGGAAGGTTCATGTGAAGGCCAGTGCTGTATACGGCAGAGTGTAGTGTCAGATTGAGGATGTCTTTAACGTGTTTGGAAACGTCATTCGTTGTCTCATAAACTGCTACTGTCAATAACCTCAAACACAAACACTTTTTTACTGGTGTAGTCTATTTGCGACTTCTTTGCACTTTTTAAATCAATTCTTTGTAAAATCATCCCATGCATGACGCGTTTTGTTCTTTTCTAAATATGTTCTGTATCGCACGCGTTTTATACTTATCTTCAAATAAAAGTACCTTGTTTTTGTTTAAATTTAATTTTTATTTATATTATGTGTACATGATAGTATNAAACAGCTAGAAAACCAATAGTGCCATATGACTGCGGAAGGTTCATGTGAAGGCCAGTGCTGTATACGGCAGAGTGAGATTGAGGATGTCTTTAACGTGTTTGGAAACGTCATTCGTTGTCTCATAAACCGCTACTGTCAATAACCTCAAACACAAACACTTTTTTACTGGTGTAGTCTATTTGCGACTTCTTTGCACTTTTTAAATCAATTCTTTGTAAAATCATCACATGCATGACGCGTTTTGTTCTTTCCTAAATATGTTCTGTATCGCACGCGTTTTACACTTATCTTCAAATAAAAGTACCTTGTTTTTGTTTAAATTTAATTTTTATTTATATTATGTGTACATGATAGTATNTACTTATCTTCAAATAAAAGTACCTTGTTTTTGTTTAAATTTAATTTTTATTTATATTATGTGTACATGATAGTATATTTTTTAATGGATATGACTAACATAGTGAGAAAGTTGGTATTTTGGTAACGCCTAGTAAGAAATCTTTGTTATGCAGAATGTTATTACACTTAGTAAGGACGAATGCGGTTTCTTTGCATGATGCGGAGGAATATCCTGGAAGTATGACTTTAGCAGGGCTTCAGAAAAGTGTGGAGTAACCATGAACGGACTATACGCCTATGTATGTACAGTCACGAAGAAAATATTAAAACTGTTTACTCCTGTGTGACTGAAAGTGTCACTTAAATAACAGCGTTTTGAAGTCATCTAGAAGTACACATTTCCTGAAATGTTTATAAATTCCTGAAGTTTGTGACCATTATTGCCCCGGGGGGGGGGGTTATTACCCAGAAAGCATGTAAGCTTGCAGCAAGGGCGCTATTTGACTTGAATGGGTTTTGCCAAGCAAGCTTTTCATATCATGTGTGAGTCAAGCTTGATTCAAGCCGAAATTCTCGTGACTGGCTCACACATACTACTGGCAAGTTTGTGTGGTTGGCTTGAATGATGCTTGTAGGTTGCTAAGGCAGGCTCGGTACAAGATTGACTTGTGGCGACTAGTTAGCTTGATTCGAGCTTGATTCAAACTTGTTGACTTACATAACAAGTTTGATTCAAGCTTGACTCAATTTGATTACGCAATTGCGGTATTGGTGATTTCCATAACATTTCGTGGAAATTCTAGAGTCAAATGTTCTTGTGGTGAATGAGAAATTATTTTATTGTTACAGCTCAATTGTTTGTGATATTACAAAAAGAATGAGACTAATTTTGTTTTCCCGACAAACGGTTTTACTGTTTCTAAAATGCAAATCTTGGAAGTCCACAAAACAAAGTATTTCAGTGTTAAGTTGCTCTAAATAAATGGTTGATCGTGAAGTGATGGCCTATATCGTGTGCTTATCAGAGCGCTGCAGACTTCAAGTCGACCCGGCACTCCACAGTGCAATGTCTATTGCCCGCTTGCTTGTTTCTGGTAGACATTTCAACGATAAAGTAGAGCACTTTGCTCAATTTCCCTTTTATGTTTGCTGTTTAAGGCGTGCAAACATACAAATATAACAGTACTGCAAAAATGTCAATGTTTTTAAATTTTTGAATAGAACATCGTATGGATATTGAAGACCGTAAAAGAAAATTAGTGTTTGAAACACTCCACGCTGAGGANATTTTTGAATAGAACATCGTATGGATATTGAAGACCGTAAAAGAAAATTAGTGTTTGAAACACTCCACGCTGAGGAACATTTATAACTGCCAAATAGATAATTATTTGCTTAAAGAGAAGCAAATATTTCGTACCCGCAATGATTCGGTTCAGAATCATGACAGCAACTTTTTCAGTATATCAATATTTTTTCCGGTATGTGGCTGAGAGTAAAAACATAATGTAAAAATTATGTTGCTGTAAAGCACCGCGAAATTGGAATAACTGTAGTATGACTTCAACGTAAAGAAGAAAACTATAAAAATTATAATGCAGATTACTTGTGATAACAGTTGATTTAATTGACTATAAACGTTAATATTCGCAGGGTTACACCGCTCGTCCAGGTTTGTAACGCTTCATTGTAGCGGACTGGAAAGCGGTCCTGGGTGCACTTCACTCAGAAGCTTTACGGAGATGTGTTCTGTATTTTATGAAAGTGTAAATTTCCTCTAGCAGTTTATTTTTAAACGGGTTTTTTTTTCCACACGTCATTCTGTCCCGACGAAGGAGTGAAATCTGAACATCCAAAAAGAAAAAAGACGTGAAGTGTTCTGTTCGTGTAGTGCTGGCGCTCGGACCTACACACCACTGTAGTTATGTATACACGAACATCAAACCGCAGATGATCCAAAAGACGTGAAGTGTTCTGTTCGTGTAGTGCTGGCGCTCGGACCTACACACCACTGTAGTTATGTATACACGAACATCAAACCGCAGATGATCCAAAAGACGTGAAGTGTTCTGTTCGTGTAGTGCTGGCGCTCGGACCTACACACCACTGTAGTTATGTATACACGAACATCAAACCGCAGATGATCCAAAAGACGTGAAGTGTTCTGTTCGTGTAGTGCTGGCGCTCGGACCTACACACCACTGTAGTTATGTATACACGAACATCAAACCGCAGATGATCCAAAAGACGTGAAGTGTTCTGTTCGTGTAGTGCTGGCGCTCGGACCTACACACCACTGTAGTTATGTATACACGAACATCAAACCGCAGATGATCCAAAAGACGTGAAGTGTTCTGTTCGTGTAGTGCTGGCGCTCGGACCTACACACCACTGTAGTTATGTATACACGAACATCAAACCGCAGATGATCCAAAAGACGTGAAGTGTTCTGTTCGTGTAGTGCTGGCACTTGGACCTACACACCACTGTAGTTATGTATACACGAACATCAAACCGCAGATGATCCAAAAAACAGCGCGAATCGATTTATTGTAATTTGTGCCGTTCTTGAAATGGTTATCGTGCGTTGATTAAGCAGCATACGGGAGTCGATTTTTTACCATTTGTGCCGTTCTTAAAGTGGTTCATTGATAAGTCTAGTTTGGAGAAACACTCGCCATCTGACGTTCCGTAAAGGAAAGATGGTAGACCACTTTCTGTATACGTACTAAAGACGAGCCCAATATAAGAAAAAAGCTGTGCTTTGGATATAAAATGCCTCTTTTTTATTTTACTTTTATTTTCCTTGAGCTCTTAATACCATCCCACTTGTTCGTCTAACGATAAAGGGGGATATAGAGCTTGTCTCAAGTTTTACAAACGAGAATAATTCCAGAAAAACTCAAATATTCAATACAGCTCCTGGTTACATAAAACTTTGTTTGGTAATATTGAGTTACAAATACTCTGTCATGCAACAATAAAAACACAATTAATACTTGATATATTTAAAGAATTGTTCTTAGGGTTCCACAATATTAACGACAATGTTACATTCTTTCCTAAATGTTCGTGTGTGTTAGGTCCTAGATATTTGTTACGTAAATTAATATTTCATTTCTGTTCCTGGCAAAATTTGTAGTATACATCCACAGTATAAAAAACATCAGTTTTGAGAAACATTTTGGTGCTGGTTTTAAATAAGCATTAGCCAGCAGTAAACACATTTTTTAGGTGAGTGCTAATGGATAAAAAAATTTATCACAGACCAGTGAGCCCCTTTCTGGAAAATTTTACAAATAAAGATTGCAGGAATATGTAAATTAATTTTGTCCTATTTATCGTAATTTTGTAACTCATTTTTCATTTGTGTAGTTGTGGAACTCATATTCTTTTCTATGCCACCGTATTTCAGCAAGTAGCTAAACGCATTTGTGTGATATTTCAATGTGAATTAATTATGAAATGAAGAATTTCAAAGCATTAGGAAAGCTAGACGACGGCATCAGGCAGGTGTAACTCTGGATTCAAGGTCAACATACATTTCCCATTTCTCCAGCAAGTAAAACCCGTCGTTTGGCCTTAAGCCATAAATGTAGCATTCCTTGAATTGACTTCGCGTGCTTAAATATGATTTTATTGCCTCCGTACTCGTCATATTTGTGTTGATATCAAGCAAACGTTTAATGTGAATTAATTTTATTCCAGGCTACACATTAATATACTTCTTTTTTTTTTTGTGCGNTTGTGTTGATATCAAGCAAACGTTTAATGTGAATTAATTTTATTCCAGGCTACACATTAATATACTTCTTTTTTTTTGTGCATTTCTCTTGATTTATTTATGCTTGATCGTAATCTTTGGCGTGAATACATTACATATTCAGTATTTTCTACTTAGATTTTAACGTTTCAGCTTGGAAAAAATAAACATGATTTACAATGCACTCACAGCGTTATACTTTAGCCTACTTTCCGAAGTAAAGATAGACTTACGCGATCATCAGAATGTCTGTCTGGAATGTACGTCCCCCCTTAGTAACTTTTGAACCCGCGAACCGAATAATTTCATCAAACTCGATCCACATGTAGTAGTTAGTAAATAAATCCTACTTTTATAGTCTTCCATCTCTCCGGGTACTTATCTTCAAAATGGCGGTAAGTTAAAAATTTAGAGCACCATGTTATATATCGGGAATCATTTAACAGATCTTAACGTAATTTTGTATGTTGGCAGTGTATGATATAATAATTCAATTTAAAAAGCAATAATGTTACGAGTCCACCATTTTGGAAGATTGCACTAAATGCCGAAATAAAGATTTAACGTTATTTCTCGGGGACCAAGGAACCGATTCCTGCCAAATTTTAAATGTTTATCAATGCAATTTAAGAGGAAAGGATACCTATTTTCCAAGTGGTTTCCAGTCACTATTTTAGGTTTATTTGGTATATTTTATATCTACGATACCGTTAGACCGATTTCGTCTAAACTTAGTAACTTCAAAGTATATATTACAAGAATTAAATGTGTCAATGCATAGCGTCTTTTTTGAGCCATTTTGTAAGATAACACATTATGAAAAAATTAAGATTTTATATGATAAATCGGGTAACAAACAGCTGATTCCTACCCAATTTGGAAGATATATAATACTACGGTAGGTAATGTAAACTAATAAGTTTTAAGTAGGCTTAGGCCATACACTTATTTTAAAAATGGCGACAATATAAAAATTGTATTATTGTAAACCATGTGAACGAAGCCATGTACTCAATTTCAACTTATATTTGTATGGTGGCAGTACAAAATTCAAATGTGTTAATACGTAGCCTTTTGTCCGCCATTTTGTAAGACAGTGCCATGTTATTAAATAAAGTTTTGTCATATATTAGGAAACAATCAACCAGTTCATACGAAATTTGACAAAAAAAGTAGTAATATAGTAAACCATGTAAGCTGAGATGTTTTAAGTGGGTCAGACACTTATTTTCAAAATTGTGGCCGTATAAATATTTGAGTTTAGTATTGTACATCTACGAAACAATTAAACCAATTTTAACTTAACTTTGTCTGATAGCAGTATCTATTGCAACCATTAAACGTGTATAACCAATTTCTTTTTTGTCCTCCATTTTGTAAGATAGTACCGCATAAGTTAATAAAGTTTTGTAATATCTCGGAAAAAATTAACCAATTACCACGAAATTGTGAACACAATAGGTGCTACAGTAGGCCATGTAAATTTTTATGTTTTAAGTGTGCCTGGCGTTATTTCCAATATGGCCTCTATATAAGTATTTTAGATAAGTTTGCTATGTATATAAAACAATTTAAGCAAATTCAGTTAAACTTTATTTGTTGAGAGCATCCTTTAGAAGAATCAAATCAAATGTACATAAAGACATTTTTTTACCCATCTTTTGTAAGACAATGCCAGGTGATTAAAAGACATTTATGCTATTTCTCTGGTACTAATTAACAAATTCTCACGAATTTTTTTAAAATTAGTCCTAGAGTAGGCAATATAAAGTGGCATATTTTGAGTCGGTGAGACATTATTTTTTTCAAAATATTGATAATTTAATATATTTAGATAATTTTTTTCATCAATTAAACACATTTACAAAATTCAACCAAACTTTGTAAGCTTATAGTATCTATTTGAAGCATGAGAAATGCTTAAAGAGAGCATTTTTTATATATTTTTGTACGATAGTGCCAAATGAGAAAATTAAGTTTTATTCCGTATCTCGGAAACCAAGCAACCTGTTTCCACCTAATTCTGCACACAAATAGTGCTACGGTGGGCCACACATATTTTGTGTGATTTGTATCCCATCTTGTTTCCACCCACTATTTTGTTTTCGTACGCCATCTTGTTTTCTCTCAAAATTCCCTATTTTCCCTTTTAAATGTACTGTTTTCCCCACGAATTTCTCGTTTTTTCTCTCGAAACGTCTAGAATTTACCCTCTATAGTTGTAGAAGTAGATTAATGTTTTGCTTTCCCGCCACTACAGCTACATGTCCGCCATCTTAACAGCTCCTAAAATAACATCCCTAAGATGTTTACCTGCTACATTAATAACCTTATTTAGCTAAAATTAGTACTGCACCTCAATTTCTAACATTGACTCCATTTTGTGCCNGCCATCTTGTTTTCTCTCAAAATTCCCTATTTTCCCTTTTAAATGTACTGTTTTCCCCACGAATTTCTCGTTTTTTTCTCTCGAAACGTCTAGAATTTACCCCCTATAGTTGTAGAAGTAGATTAATGTTTTGCTTTCCCGCCACTACAGCTACATGTCCGCCATCTTAGCAGCTCCTAAAATAACATCCCTAAGATGTTTATCTGCTACATTAATAACCTTATTTAGCTAAAATTAGTACTGCACCTCAATTTCTAACATTGACTCCATTTTGTGCCNTCTGCTACATTAATAACCTTATTTAGCTAAAATTAGTACTGCACCTCAATTTCTAACATTGACTCCATTTTGTGCCTTAGGAGTCAGGAATCATCTTGAATTATATGGGCTATAAAAATTTAAATATTAAATTTAATATATATACATAACATTTTTATTTAACTTCTAAAATTGACAGATATAAATTTATCAAGCGACGTGTCTACAGACTCGTATTTTCCAGGATAATTAGATTACGTTACAACCATATATTTGGTAAAGCATTATTTTACAAAATAAAAGTTATGTATTTCATTTTATATTTTTTTATTTAACTTTTACAAACAAGTGTATCGAGTGACGTATCTATAGATGCGTATTTTTTAGACAGATAAGAATATGTCGTCAGAAAATTTGATTAGCGTGACTATGACCAGCGCCATATTGAATTTTATAAGCATATAAATGTATTAGGAAATATACCAAGTGTTGTATATTTTCGGACTTGTGTTTTAAAGTCGAATGATAAAGTAACATTATGATATTTGATTAGCCGCACTTTTTCGACGCCATATTGAATTTAGTAGGCATACGAAAGATTTCTTTTATTTTTTCTAACTAATAATGTAAGCAGTCCGAGCGTCAAATACTACGCAGTGGTTGCCTTACCACAGGACGTGTTATAAGTGCAGTGTGTCTGTCTGATCCCGAAGAACTTTCAAGCAGAGTTGGCCATCATTTCCGAACCGCTTAAGTTATAGTTACCAAATTCGGACTGTAGATACTGCTCCTAACACTGATCAATGTGATGCTGCTCATTATGCCATAAGCCCTCTTATAAGCATAGTTGGCTGCCATTTTCAAACTGTTGAAGATACGGCCGCCAAATTCATATCAGAGACATCACCCCCAACGATGGAAAGGACCGGATTGTCAATTATACCCTAACACATCTTATAAGTATAGTTATCCATAATTTTCTAACTGTTGAAGCTATAGATTCTGATCAGGGTGGTTAGGTAGTTATGCCTTAAGTCCTCTTATAAACATAGTTAGCCATTGAAGACAGTCATCAAATTCATATCACAGACATCGCCTCTGATGTCGATGATGGTGGTAAGACAATTATGCCTTAAGCCCTTTTATAAACATAGTTAGTCATAATTTCCGAATTCTTGAAACTATAGCCACCAAATTCATAACGTATACATTACCCTAACAACGAAAAGAACTGCAGCGTCAATTATGCCTTAACCCATCTTATAAGCATAGTAGGCTGCCATCACAGTTCTTTTTAAGTTACAGTCACCAAATTCATATCATAGACATCACATTCGACGATGAAAATGATAGCAGGGTCAATTATGCCTTAAACCCTTTTATAAGCATATTTGGCTACCATTTGNCACATTCGACGATGAAAATGATAGCAGGGTCAATTATGCCTTAAACCCTTTTATAAGCATATTTGGCTACCATTTGCCATTCACCAAAGCTACAGTCACCAAATTCATGTCACAAACATCGCTCCCGACATCGAACAGAACAGCTAGGACAACTATGCCTTCAGTCTTCCTATAAGCATAGAGTTCTGCCATCTCCTATCCGCTAAAGCAACAGTCTTGCAATTGATATCATATGCATCGTCCCCGATGTCAATAAGGGTGTTAGTGTAAATTATGCCTTAAGTCCTGTTATAAACATAGTTGGATGTCAATTCCCATCGGTTTAAGATACAGCCACCAAATTCAAATCATAGACATCACTCCCAACAATGAAAAGGACCACATGGTCAATCAAGCATTAACCCNTACAGCCACCAAATTCAAATCATAGACATCACTCCCAACAATGAAAAGGACCACATGGTCAATCAAGCATTAACCCATCTTATAAGCATAGTTGACTTCCATTTTCTATCCACTAAATCTATAGTCATCAAAGTCATGCCGAAGGCATCGATCCCGAATTCGATAAATCTATCATGGTCCGTTATGCTTTTAGCCTTCTTATAAACACTGTTGACCGATATTTTGGAACTGTTGAAGTTATAGCTGCCGAATTCACATCATAGGTATCGCAACTGACTTCGATCATCATTATATGGATCATTATGTTTTAAGACTCCTTATAAGCATAGTTCGTTGTAATTTACAAAGTGTTGAAGTTATAGCCCCCAAATTCGAACAAGTACTGCTCCTAACTCTGATCATTGGGATATGTCTTATTATGCCAAGACTTATTATAAGTAGAGTTGCTTACATATTTATAAATGCGTTTCAGCCCTTATATTAAGGGCATATGTAACATGCCCAATTCATTCATAATGCATTATATCATAAACACTCTTATGAACATAGCTGGTCAACCATTTTAGTCAACTACATGTCTTACATACATAAAAATTCAATTTATTAGTAGGCACTTACCATGCTAAGATAAATCTATAACTAGTGCCAGGTTCTGTCTGTCACCCAAGCACCGCCATATTTGGCCATTATTTATGAGAATCCCTCAACGACATGGGATCGAAACAAGCCCCAACCAACTTGGCTAATCTCTAGCTAACACGACAGTTGCTCACATTCGAGAACCTTGTGTGGCACTCTTGTGCACTATGATAAGATACAGGGATAAGGAGCACTTTAACTCAACAACTTTCATAAACATATTACAGTGCTTACTACCGAAACATCTGTTTATTCCCATGGTCTCGCCATATATATTTTTACTGTTCTAATGTCGTATTTTGATATCTGCGACAAGAAAATGGAATGCAAGTTATTTTTAAAAAGTGATAAATATTCATATTATTTTATTGGAATATATACTCAACATTTTCCCCGGCAGTATGCAATACACTTCTCCGACAACTGTGACGGCATCAGGAGAGAAGAATTAATACTGGAAAACCAATCCCCACCGATCCCGAACTGTCTCTGCGACGACTTGTGAAAGGAATTTATAATAGGTCAACTATATTTACCACCCGACCTACTTTTCATGATGATATGGCAGGTACATTTGCGAAAAGGAAATCTGACATTAACAGAATAGACAAGCAATATGTGCATAAATCAATCGTCTTATATTCTTTTATCATGAGCAGAGATTTAAATTTACACTATTTAACTTATGCTGCAGAAATAATATAACCATTTTCGTAAATATTGTATATTTTTTCAAATCAAATTTTAAAATGAGTGATGTAACCCTTTCACCTTCTCCTTTTTATAACTATAGACTGCTATATGCAAACGAAAGTATAATTTCCTTATAGCCCATAGACTGCACAACCTCCTACCACAACGAACTAGGTTCGGTTCCTGGCGGGGTCACTGCCGATTTTCGCTCATAGCGGATTTTGTTGATAAGTAGGTGTTCTCGGTGTACTCCCATTTCCCTTACCATTTAATTCAACCCCTGCTCCACCTGTACTTCACGTTACAATCGTCGGCACTGTAAGACGTCTGATCTTAAGCACCACCCCAGATCTCTCACTACAGCATGTAAAATGTATTAGTTCTTCCTTAAAAAAGCAACCAAATTATGTTTAACTAGTTTACCTTGCATTTAAAAATCACGAACCTATCCTTTAAATGCATACAACTCTTGTACGAGTAGGTACTAGTAACTATGAAACGAATTATATTGTAAGCACTAGAGGCGAAATATAATTAAACATTAATAATAACATATTATTCGCAATATTAATATTTGAATAACTTATTGCACCACGTTGTTTAACACATCCTGTTATTCGGACACAGTGTCCTTCGCCCGAATGTGTCTCGAACCCCAGCTAAATCTTCTGTATTGCTAACGTTTTTTTTCTCTTCGCTACAAACAATTAACGAAATTCTCGTCTAAAACACGCATGCGAACCTAATCGATTTTGAAAAGGAAACCTCGGACTGGAACTAAATAAATATGTCAAAAACAGTACATGTACCAATTAAAATTTTCAATGAAGGACAACATTAGTCATACTTTTATTCTACTAGCGAAAACTTTTCTGTGCGGCGTCACTCGTTCTTGTAAGATAACGAACCCAGGTCACTAACAGACCTTATAACCCATATTCATCCCCTCCAGAAGAAGCATGAATGCATACTAAAGGTAGTGTGGAGTATTTTTTAATGTTGTACTTACATAGTTTATAAAAAAAAATCAAAAATTAAACGCGCAAGTCGGTTTTCGCTGCAGCATAAGACACGAATTTTGAAATCACTGAAAAAAATCATAAGACCTTTGCTACGTATACGGCGAAGCTGAAGACGGGGGATCAAGGTAACATGATGTCATGGTTCCTTCCAATGTAAGTGGGGCGAATGGATTTTCTCAGTGTTCCCGTGTGTTTTTATTTACGAAATACGTTTTTTGTTTCATCCCTAAAAATCTGTACATGTGTATAATATTTTAAAAGGGAATTTCATGTGTGATTAGACTGGTCTGCCACCCTGGAGCCTGGCGCGTCTCTCTAGACTAGTGTATGTGCCATCCCTTCGACTTGTCGGACCCCTNCTGGTCTGCCACCCTGGAGCCTGGCGCGTCTCTCTAGACTAGTGTATGTGCCATCCCTTCGACTTGTCGGACCCCTTGTTGTGGAAGGGGTTGTGGTATAGAATATGAAGAAACTGTTAGTTCATCATCGAGCGTGGACAATAGCAGATAATTGCGCTTAACCTCGTAGATCGCAAGAATTTACTGCAATACGAATAAGGTATTGGTGGACCCCAGTGACTTTCAAGACGACTGCGATGCCTACTGCATCATCGACCTCGGTGTCAGCAGTGGACGTCTGTACTGCTTAAGTCTCGGTATCAAGGAAGCAATGCTGTTATTCTAGTAAGAAATTCACGAGAGGATACAATACTCGTGTGCACAAAAATTGGTGCCTNGGAAGCAATGCTGTTATTCTAGTAAGAAATTCACGAGAGGATACAATACTCGTGTGCACAAAAATTGGTGCCTGTCCTGTGAGGTTTCCCTGTGACAAATGTGGGGCACAGTGTACAAGGAAAAACAACTTAAGAAGGCATCACAAGANTGTCCTGTGAGGTTTCCCTGTGACAAATGTGGGGCACAGTGTACAAGGAAAAACAACTTAAGAAGGCATCACAAGACCTGCAAGATGGTCTCACCACCCATTATTTGCGAGCTAATGGCTGAGACGAGTACTTACCTCACATCTGGCGACCAACAAAGACTGATGAGAATGTCACCGCAGACAAGCATAGAAGATATGACGTCATCCCCGGGATCAAGACGTCAACAGTATTTGCAACGGCAGTCACGACGATGGCGACTGTGAACTCTTCGGATTTGCTATAATGCGACATATAAATGCATCTACTGCGGATAACTTTTTAAATTAAGACATTTTGCTCGAAAACACGAAAGTAATATCTGTAAGAAGAACCCTGATCGCGCGATGCAAATATGCGACAAGTGTGGAGAGCAGAGTCGCTAAAATGTAACTTGGACAGACATATTAAGGTATTCTGGTTTGTTACCAAGTATGTATCGGTACTGTAATACTGGTTCTGGTTGCAGACAGAATGACTAGTGGAGACTATANCTGGTTTGTTACCAAGTATGTATCGGTACTGTAATACTGGTTCTGGTTGCAGACAGAATGACTAGTGGAGACTATATTTTTTGAAGTGTGATTCAAGTTTGTAAAAATAAATAATATGGAAAAAATTTATCAATTTGTAACGCAACAAAATTGATAATTTATAAACAGATATTTTGAGTTGCATAATTTTGGCTAGTCGTGTGAGCAGTGAATTAAAANCAACAAAATTGATAATTTATAAACAGATATTTTGAGTTGCATAATTTTGGCTAGTCGTGTGAGCAGTGAATTAAAAATACCTGCTAGTAATATATAATGAGCAGTTAGTATATAAACCTATAAATATACTCTCCAGCTCAGTTGTTACTCAGACTGAGAGAGAACATCTCGAGTGAAGATGGGAAGACACTCCGGAAAGTTACTTGTGTTGTTACTGTAGGAAGACATTTTCTAAAAATAGCAATGCCCGACGACACGAAGCTGATTGTCCTCCCAATATGAAGCGAGCCACCTTATCATGCGAAATGTGCAAATCACAATTTGTACGATTTGACAACTTAAAAAGACATCTCGNATGAAGCGAGCCACCTTATCATGCGAAATGTGCAAATCACAATTTGTACGATTTGACAACTTAAAAAGACATCTCGCTACATGCAAAGGTATCTTTTCACTACCTGTCAGTCAATGTTTGCTAAAATTGCAACAGTCATGCGATTTCATGATACCTAGAAAAGCAAAAATTGATTCAACAACGTCGCCGAATTATTTAGGCTTAACCATGGAAACGTCCGGTAGATCACTGGAACCTCTCATTTATCCCTGCAACTACTGCAACAAGACATGTGCATATTCCTGTTATAGAAAGAGACATATGAAGCACAAATGGAAGACAAGCCCCTCTCGGTGGTTTGCACATACTGACAGTTTAAACAGACATTTGAAAGTGTGTAAATGTTTTGTTTCTCTAGTTAATGAGCAACAAACACCACAAATTTTCAATGGTCAGATGTATTTTNGAAAGTGTGTAAATGTTTTGTTTCTCTAGTTAATGAGCAACAAACACCACAAATTTTCAATGGTCAGATGTATTTTTGCTCTGTCGTCATCGAAAATTTTGGAACTTCGTGTGAACTCTATGGATAATTTGTCAACGATGTGGAGAAAACGGTGTCGTTGTTGGATACCTTGCTGAATTTCTGCTTGTGATGATATTCGTGCATTAAAAATCAACCTGCTGGTGGAATAATGGCAACAATTAGTGTGTGTATGTATACAACTACAGGCAGACTGCACAATTCAGTTGTTGTTCAGACAGCGAGGAGCGAAGATCGTCTCGAGCAAAGATGGAACACATTCCAGAAAGTTATTGGCGTCTATACTGTGAGAAAGTATTTTCTAAAAGTAGTGATGTCCGATGACATGAGGCTGGTTGCCCTCCTAATATCAAGCAAGCTACTTTATCATGTGCAAANCTAAAAGTAGTGATGTCCGATGACATGAGGCTGGTTGCCCTCCTAATATCAAGCAAGCTACTTTATCATGTGCAAAGTGCAAATCACAATATGGTCGGCGAGACAACTTAATGAGACATCTTACTACTTGCAGAGGTCTCCTTCCAGTACCATCTAGGCAACAAAGTGTATTGTTGGANGCAACTTAATGAGACATCTTACTACTTGCAGAGGTCTCCTTCCAGTACCATCTAGGCAACAAAGTGTATTGTTGGAACCACAAACTTGTGAAATTCAGGTACCTGCTTTGTCGGACACTGGTGTGCCATCGTCTGCTTCGGAGCTGGATGTGAACTCCGGGGATAATTCACCGCAGGCCTCAAGATATTCGTGCTGCTACTGTGGCAAGACATTCAACCAAATTGGTAGGGCATGACCTGCATGAGAGAAATGGGAACTGTTAAAAAAAAGACGGGCTTATTTGACCCATAGCTGTTTCAAGAGCAGTCAAAAGATCAGCTGTTAAAAAATATCAAACGTCTCGGACAAAATGCGACGTTAGGTATATCGCAAACAAAAAAAATTATGCAGTGAGGAATATCATAATCCGGTCAAAGCTTGCACGGCCCCAGACCTCCATGAGGCTGCGAGTGTGCTGCCTTAGCGAGTGCAAATGGATTCGTGCTGAAAGAATCTGCTTTCCGCGGCATTCTGAAGACATACGTTGTCACTAATTCATCAGGTGAGGTGATAGGAAAATGCATAATTAATATCGTCACTACTACGAATGTCAAAATTCACTTCTTAATGACATGTTTTCCACTATGGCCGTTCTTTAATGTGATATTATATGTGAGACGTCTTTATGTTATGAAAGTTACATATACAATGAAGAGCCAAAAAAACTGGTACACCTGCCTAATATCGTGTAGGGCCCCCCGAGCACGCAGAAGTGCCGCAAGACGACGTGGCATGGACTCGAATTATGTCTGAAGGTATGCAGGAGACAATTCACACCATGAATCCTGCAAGGCAGTCCACAAATCCAATCTGCGCCAATTTGAAAAAGGGTTGTACGTCTGTCACGTTTAATGATTCAGGTCAGTNGGGCAGTCCACAAATCCAATCTGCGCCAATTTGAAAAAGGGTTGTACGTCTGTCACGTTTAATGATTCAGGTCAGTCGTCGTTTGTCCCGTTCTTTCACGATATTTTTCCGGCCGCAGCGATGTCGAAGATGTTTTGTTTTACCGGATTCCCGATATTCACGGTTCACTCGTGAAATTGTCGTACGTGAACATCCAAATGTTATCGTCACCTCGGAGATGCTATGTCCCATCTCTCGTGCGCCGACTATAATACCACGTTCAAACTCACTTAAATCTTGATAACCTGCCATTGTAGCAGCAGTAACCGATCTAGCTGCCGACCGCATCGCGTTACTCTGATTGGTTCCATACCTCTGTTATTTGCATACGCACGCCTATACCAGTTTTTTTGGCTCTTCAGTGTATAAAACAGTATTACATTCGTGAAAATAATTAAGTTAATAGTATTTGAAAAAGTATTTTTATTTCCTTAGTTACATAAAGTTATGCAAATATTAATGCTTACTGGAGGCCTCCTGTGAGTTATAATACTAAACTTGCATTTAATTGATGATTTGTTATGTTGTAACTTTCTAGTACAGTAAAGTTTGTTATGAATGTGTTACGGTTACCTGCAGGATGCAGTGTGAGTGTGTGGAACGCTGTAAGTAATGTTACGTCTGGCTCGCGAGCTGCGGTAAGCTCTACTGCTGACGGCTGTGAGCGCTGTGCTGAGGTTGTTGCGCGCGACGTCAACACAGGATACGAATATACATCATTATGTATTAAATTAATTTAAATTATTTTTAATGTCTATATTNCCGCGACGTCAACACAGGATACGAATATACATCATTATGTATTAAATTAATTTAAATTATTTTTAATGTCTATATTCATATATACATATGCCTACAAGCATATTTAAATAACATATTGTTACGTAAGTACCGGCGTGTTTTCTTCTGGGGGGAATGAGTTTGTGGGTTTTCTCAGGCTGCTCTCATATTTTTTGACATATAAATTATATGGTAAAAGGCCTTTCGGGGCCACAAGTTAGGCTCTTTACTGTGAAACAAAATCGCATTTATATAGAAAAATTACACTTGTTCTCATGCCGTGGGGTAAACGTCCATTTGGAAGTACTCTCTCGTCATACCACGAAGATGAATTGTGAATACGAAGGCCTGCCTCTGACCTCAACGATCATAGAACCGCGATGTTTATCATCACTAACTGGTTGTCGCCAGTGCCGATTTTGCGTTCGAATTTTCACCTATGGTCGAAATGCTCGTTGGCATGAGAGAACGGCCTGTACGAAGAGTCCTTTTCACGCCGCGATGAAGCATTACGACATTGATCCCATGCAGTTTGTGCAAGGCGATACACTGAAAGAACATACCGAGATCTTCAAGGATTCGTCTACTGGCAGTCATCAAGTGTTGCCACCAATATCTGTTGCTGAAGCGATGGGTGCTGATTCGACAGGCGATTTTGATGAGACAGTTAATGCTAAAGACGGAATGAGTGCACTCGAGTCGGTTCGCGCGAAATGTACACTTGCNGCGATTTTGATGAGACAGTTAATGCTAAAGACGGAATGAGTGCACTCGAGTCGGTTCGCGCGAAATGTACACTTGCCAGACTTTCGCGCGAAATCGATGAACTTCAAATTAAACAGCCATCGGCTCTAAATACTGATGATCATACAATTCCTGCTGCAAAGAAAAGTAAATTTACTATAAATTGTGAAACAGGAGGTGAAGACAATCACGAAGACAGCATTGTTGATAATGACTATGGCGATAGTGTTGATCATGTATCTGATGAGGATGATGATTCTTCCAACGACCCGAATGAACTTGTTGATAGTCTCAAGATGACAGTAGAGGAAAAGCACTCGGAATCGTATACAGCAAATTCACAAAGCAGACTAGAACGAAGCAGGTCCGTTTCTAGCTTATANAGGAAAAGCACTCGGAATCGTATACAGCAAATTCACAAAGCAGACTAGAACGAAGCAGGTCCGTTTCTAGCTTATATCAGATTTTTGGAACTATTTTCCTTATGTCCCTCCGCGGACAATCTGTATAAAATTCAAGTCGCGCAACGATTAATTGGGAATTATGGTGGGGGCCTGCCGTGATGCTGCATTGTTCAATACAAAGTGCAAGTTGTGCATCGACCAATGGCGAAGCATTGTGGGAGCATGCTGTAGTTCTAGCCACTTTTAGTTCTAAGTGCAAATACAGTTTAACCAGAGATTTATTAAGTGAATTGAAGAACCTGGACATATATTTTTTCAAGACATATTGTTAAATGAATTATACACTTTTTGGATTTAGAGGTAGCACAACATAATTTTATTTCTAAATGCGGGGAATTTATTTCAACTTGCTACACACACCACATTAAATACCACATACACCACATCCAGCACAATCAGCACCACACACACCGTAATCAGCACTACATGCACCACAATCAGCACCACGCGCACCACAATCAGCACCACATGCACCACAATCAGCACCACACGCACCACAATCAGCACCACACGCGCCACAATCAGCACCACACGCACCACAATCAGCACCACACGCACCACAATCAGCACCACATGCACCACAATCAGCACCACACGCACCGTAATCAGCACCACGCGCACCACAATCAGCACCACATGCACCGTAATCAGCACTACATGCACCACAATCAGCACCACATGCACCACAATCAGCACCACATTCACCATAATCAGCATCACATGCACCACAATCAAAACCACACACACCATGTGCACCAAAATCGCCTGGATTCAAGATGACAATAGTAGTAACTAACATAATATGCTCACAGACTTTTATGGATTTATTAAATTTTTGCAATATTTCCTTTAATATTTGTTTTTAAGGTCATCTAAGGTCACGCTTTAAAGGTCAAGGTCACCTGGGCGAAACACAGCGGTTGGTTGACGTCCTAACATAGCGGCTTTATGGTTCCAGTCCCTCGTCCCCTCGAAGCCAAATCATTCGAAACATCCTATTTCATAACAAAAATTTCAAATAAATGTTTAATAAAAATTTCTTTTAATAATTTTAGCAATAGTTATAATTTTTTGAAAATGTTTAAAACAATTTTGCAAATTTTCTGTTTCAAGGTCAAATGTTGCTGATTCAAGGTCAAAGGCCAAGGGAATATGTACCCAAATTGGTAATAGTATTCACTAACATAATATGCTTGCTGACTTTTAAGAATTTATTCAATTTTTACCATTTGTTCCTTGAGGTTTTTGGTTTCAAGGTAATCTAAGGTCACGGTTATAAGGTCAAGGTTGAAGGTCATGTTCACCTGTATCTAACATGGTTTATGAGATGGACACTGGTTGACCTAGCGAGTACCGGTCGTTTTGAAAGCTTAGTCGATCCACCTGCCATAGAATACCGGACCTCCTACATGTACATCTTGAATTTTCTTTTGTGCTTTCATTATTTTTCTGAATTTTTTTGAATTTATTTGGGTTCAATGTCATTCAAGGTCACGGGTACAAGGTCATGGTCAAGGTCATGGGTTAAGGTCGAAGGTCACCTAGATCCAATATGGCGGTTGGGTGACCGGAATAATAGAGCATGAACGGCGCCTGGCGCCTGTGCCCCGTGCCCTCTGTCTGTGTCCCATTTAAAATACATTGCACCCGACTTCTATATTTCCTACTACTCTTATGTATCTACATGATATACATTGAATATATATTGCGGTGCTTGCAACACATCTCAAGTAAAAGGACTCTGTGAATCAGTCTGCAAGAAGAGAACACACTTTTATACCTCTTTTATTATTAAAATACCTTAAACATTTTCCACTTTGAAATATTTTACATTCAGTGGCCTATGTTATTAAACTTAATCAAGGCCACAACATTATGTATCTAAATTCTAACCCGACTATACTATAAGCTGATATTTCGACGGTTGCAGATGCAGAAAGTTATAGAATGAACTTCGGCGGTAGTACAATAAAAAGTATCATAACTTCCTGTAATAAATATTTTAGGCTTTGGTCTTTAAACAGCTATGTTAACTTCCTAATGAGCACTGTTTGATATAAACATGTATTCAGTTCACTAAACTAAANCGGTCTTTAAACAGCTATGTTAACTTCCTAATGAGCACTGTTTGATATAAACATGTATTCAGTTCACTAAACTAAATTAGACAACAAAATCTGTATTATGACATTAACAAAAAGTAACTCAAATACCGTAAACCGTTTTGAGGGGACAACGAATTCTGCATTTTAATTAACTTTTAATGTTGAATCAACTATCTAAAATTGGTTGTCTAAGATCAAAGAATTTGTTTGATAAAACAAATATTTCCAATTTTAAATTGCTAAAACTTTCATGTCACTTGAAAATTACAACGTAAAGCATTCAATGTACTTCCAGATTAATAAATTCCATAAGGNGCTAAAACTTTCATGTCACTTGAAAATTACAACGTAAAGCATTCAATGTACTTCCAGATTAATAAATTCCATAAGGTATGAATTACTACACACACATTGACCATTCAGTGTATTTCTCAGCACAGTCAGAATTCCCGTCTTCGATCTAGTTCACACTCCAAGAAATTATATAATCTATGATCGTCCTCTGGCAATGTCAAACTCGACGCACTAAGCATGTTATTTATAATTCTTTAATAAGCTTTGTATGTACAATTATTTTTTTGCAGCACTGAAGAGCTGTTTTTTATCATTTTCCGTCATCACAACCACGAGCTTGCAATTTGTGGCGTTTCTTACATAACGTGATATTAAATACGACTCTTTTTTCCCCACTTACATCCACAAACAAATAAAGTTGCAAGATTCTGCCGCCAAGTACTACACAAACTTTCCCAGCGCTAAGTACAGCAAGTTGCGAAAAAGAAGTGTTCACATTTCTAATTAAGTAAGCGAGGTTGCNTATTATTTTTCTGAATTTTTTTGAATTTATTTGGGTTCAATGTCATTCAAGGTCACGGGTACAAGGTCATGGTCAAGGTCATGGGTTAAGGTCGAAGGTCACCTAGATCCAATATGGCGGTTGGGTGACCGGAATAATAGAGCATGAACGGCGCCTGGCGCCTGTGCCCCGTGCCCTCTGTCTGTGTCCCATTTAAAATNGGTGACCGGAATAATAGAGCATGAACGGCGCCTGGCGCCTGTGCCCCGTGCCCTCTGTCTGTGTCCCATTTAAAATGCATTGCACCCGACTTCTCTATTTCCTACTACTCTTATGTATCTACATGATATACATTGAATATATATTGCGGTTCTTGCAACACATCTCAAGTAAAAGAACTCTGTGAATCAGTCTGCAAGAAGAGAACACACTTTTATACCTCTTTTATTATTAAAATACCTTAAACATTTTCCACTTTGAAATATTTTACATTCACTGGCCTATGTTATTAAACTTAATCAAGGCCACAACATTATGTATCAAAATTCTAACCCGACTATACTATAAGCTGATATTTCGACGGTTGCAGATGCAGAAAGTTATAGAATGAACTTCGGCGGTAGTACAATAAAAAGTATCATAACTTCCTGTAATAAATATTTTAGGCTTCGGTCTTTAAACAGCTATGTTAACTTCCTAATGAGCACTGTTTGATATAAACATGTATTCAGTTCACTAAACTAAATTAGACAACAAAATCTGTATTATGACATTAACAAAAAGTAACTCAAATACCGTAAACCGTTTTGAGGGGACAACGAACTCTGCATTTTAATTAACTTTTAATGTTGAATCAACTATCTAAAATTGGTTGTCTAAGATCAAAGAATTTGTTTGATAAAACAAATATTTCCAATTTTAAATTGCTAAAACTTTCATGTCACTTGAAAATTACAACGTAAAGCATTCAATGTACTTCCAGATTAATAAATTCCATAAGGGATGAATTACTACACACACATATACACACACATTGACCATTCAGTGTATTTCTCAGCACAGTCAGAATTCCCGTCTTCGATCTAGTTCACACTCCAAGAAATTATATAATCTATGATCGTCCTCTGGCAATGTCAAACTCGACGCACTAAGCATGTTATTTATAATTCTTTAATAAGCTTTGTATGTACAATTATTTTTTTGCAGCACTGAAGAGCTGTTTTTTATCATTTTCCGTCATCACAACCACGAGCTTGCAATTTGTGGCGTTTCTTACATAACGTGATATTAAATACGACTCTTTTTTCCCCACTTACATCCACAAACAAATAAAGTTGCAAGATTCTGCCGCCAAGTACTACATAAACTTTCCCAGCGCTAAGTACAGCAAGTTGCGAAAAAGAAGTGTTCACATTTCTAATTAAGTAAGCGAGGTTGCNCAAACTTTCCCAGCGCTAAGTACAGCAAGTTGCGAAAAAGAAGTGTTCACATTTCTAATTAAGTAAGCGAGGTTGCTACATCTATATTTTACACAGCTTACAATAGCAGCAACAGTGAAAATGGCAGCGTTACTGTTTCTTTGTACCTTGAATAAAAGCAGTTGACTTTCAGCCTGTTTCGTACGATATTTAAGTTATACTGCTGGTAGCTGCATATTCGCGGATTCATTTTCTTAACTGATGGGGAATTTTTGTAAATACAATGCTCTGTCAATTTCATTCACTATGGGGTAAGAGTATCTGAGGACACATGTCATGGGAAAAGAGAAGTAAAGCAGACATCACGTAAGAAGTGAAATAATCAGTCCTGTAATACCGAGGTCATCGTCAAATCCCTGCAGGCATTTGTCCGAGACGTCTATGCCAAACGATACTTAGTGGTCGCAGTTCAATGAACACACCATACAGATGAAAGTGTAATGTTGAGGCATCAGTATAAATGTCATGTATACAGTAATGTTTGGTTATTTGTGAGCCGTTAGTAAATATCATTGATAGTCATGTAATATACTGTTTAGTTATCAGTGTAAATGTAATATGAAGTAATTTTGCAGCACTGTTACCTCCGCACTGCACTGTCGACATTAAGGCGTTACTGAAAAACAAATTTGTGTTGAAATGATGTTAACTACTATGTTAACAGTTTTCTTGTTTTTCCTGCGCTTTAAGTTTAAGACAACATTCCGATGTTAAATCAATTAAGTGCAGTTATTTTGTCACAAAAATAAATATTACTTATGAAGAAAAATCTTAAGTTTACGGGGATAAACGAACCCACGGCCTGTGAGCATGGCGACCTCCNTAAATATTACTTATGAAGAAAAATCTTAAGTTTACGGGGATAAACGAACCCACGGCCTGTGAGCATGGCGACCTCCACTTCATTAAGTTCTCATGTACTCCTAATTCCTCTATTTTAAACATCGCTATTGCGCTAAATATTGTGGGTATTCTACAACACAAGACGGTCAATTGCGGCATACTTTCGTTATGTGGAAATACTTCATTCTCTGNAATATTGTGGGTATTCTACAACACAAGACGGTCAATTGCGGCATACTTTCGTTATGTGGAAATACTTCATTCTCTGAAAGTATGTGCATATTTTGCACACGTAATAAACTGCTTTGCAATGTTAGTAAGTTGAACTAAGCCACATGTAGTTTTTATTCTATGCTTTAAAATGTAAATACAGTGATTTCAATTTGCTAGGTTATCAACAGGTATCCACCATTCTACAAAACAGTAAGATTACAGAATGATAAATCATGAAACAAAATAAGTTATTGTAAATTCAGCGTAAACATGTGTTGACTGTACATTACTTTAATGTCGTAGTAACACAAATAGTATGTTATTCCTGTTATCTTTAGCGTAATACAGAGTTTGATTTAGTTCGTAGCTATGGTAACACTAACACTTCAATAGCATACTTTCATTATTGTAATACGAGACTTTGTTCACTGTTTACATTATTCATTATTTTATAAATTTCAGTACAACCTAAATGTACAAAAAATGGCTCGAACGTTTTTTTTTTTTTTTGTTGCAACAACATTTGACTTTTTCCTGTGCATGTGTATGCNAAATGTACAAAAAATGGCTCGAACGTTTTTTTTTTTTTTGTTGCAACAACATTTGACTTTTTCCTGTGCATGTGTATGCCTTTGGAAAGTCATTATTTCATTATTTTTAAAGGCACAATAAAAATAATATTTTGTTGAATAAAGCGTTTGTTCGGCGCAACTAAATTAATTGTTTGCATTAAATTTTATAATTTGTTCCTAAAACCAAATTATTTTGGTATTCTTATTTGGTTGACCAAAACATGTAAGATTTGGTTGGTGCAACTGAATATTTTTATAACACTGCGTGGATTAAAATATTTCGGTTATCATAAAAAGACGTGAAAGCAGATCTAGTTTCGAACACGGAGCTCTCGAGACTGATCTGTACGACTTTGTAACCTCGACTTAAGTGACTACTGACGTATGCAGTTGAATGTTCCTGATGTAGAGCCAACCAAATAAATGACAGTACTGTACAAATCTGATTTTGTTGCCGCCGCAAATTATGTAATAATAAACATATCACATTTCCCCAGCTAACCGAATGTTTATTCACACCAAACCAAATATAAATTTGACTCTGCCTTGATATTTATAATGTTCACTGCAAACCAAACCAATTAGTAGAAAGTACTTTTAAATACTTTAGTGTACCAATTACATGTAGGTNTATAATGTTCACTGCAAACCAAACCAATTAGTAGAAAGTACTTTTAAATACTTTAGTGTACCAATTACATGTAGGTGATGTTGGCACAGCCAAATAAGTGTACGGCTCAACAAATTATTTTTAAATGATTTATCTGGTTCAAGATATTGAATGGGTACAGGTGTTTGGAGTACGCGCAAATTATTTGAATGAATAAAATATTGTTCAGTGCAAACAAATACGTCTCAAAATTAAGTATGCGAAATCTGCAACCCTATCTTTATCTCAGTGATTTTGAGAGATTTCGGCAACGCGTGTATTAAAGCAGAGTAGCTCGCGCCCATTTCGTTATCTTACATCTTCTCCTTTAATTCGTGTCCAGAAAATTCATGTGTGTGATCTCTTCAGCATATAAGTTACCATGAAAGTGTCGTAATACCCGTAGCTTCGAGAATTGTTTCCTCAGCGCATAGTCCCGTGCGTGCATCACAAAGAATCATTCATGGCTACAATTTACTAANTATAATGTTCACTGCAAACCAAACCAATTAGTAGAAAGTACTTTTAAATACTTTAGTGTACCAATTACATGTAGGTTATGTTGGCACAGCCAAATAAGTGTACGGCTCAACAAATAATTTTTAAATGATTTATCTGGTTCAAGATATTGAATGGGTACAGGTGTTTGGAGTACGCGCTAATTATTTGAATGAATAAAATATTGTTCAGTGCAAACAAATACGTCTCAAAATTAAGTATGCGAAATCTGCAAACCTATCTTTATCTCAGTGATTTTGAGAGATTTCGGCAACGCGTGTATTAAAGCAGAGTAGCTCGCGCCCATTTCGTTATCTTACATCTTCTCCTTTAATTCGTGTCCAGAAAATTTATGTGTGTGATCTCTTCAGCATATAAGTTACCATGAAAGTGTCGTAATACCCGTAACTTCGAGAATTGTTTCCTCAGCGCATAGTCCCGTGCGTGCATCACAAAGAATCATTCATGGCTACAATTTACTAANGCTTCGAGAATTGTTTCCTCAGCGCATAGTCCCGTGCGTGCATCACAAAGAATCATTCATGGCTACAATTTACTAAGAACATTTTTTTGAAGACATATTTCTATTTGGAGAAATCAGCTTTTCGCTTTGTGTCCGGTACACAGTTATGGCCAAGATATCGTTCTTCACAAGTGAACCTAGGCATCTTGCTTGCAAATAATTGAGGCAAAATGTTTATCTATTTATATGTGCATATACACTGAAGAGCCAAAAAAAACGGTACACCTGCCCAATATCATGTAGGGCCCCCGCGAGCACGCAGAAGTGCCGCAAGATGACGTGGCATGGACTCGAATAATGTCTGAAGGTATGCAGGAGACAATTCACACCATGAATCCTGCAGGGCAGTCCACTAATTCATAGGAGTGCGAGGCGGTGGAGATCTCTTCTGAACAGTAAGTTGCAAGGCATCCCAGATACGCTCAATAATGTTCATGTCTGGTGATTTAGGTCGCCAATGGAATTGTTTGAAGTCAGAAGAGTGTTCCTGGAGCCACTCGGTAGACACTCTTGACATGTGGGGTGTCGCATTGTCCTGCTGGAATGGTCAACGTCGGTCGGAATTCACGNCGGTCAGAGTCGTATTTATAAGTATCAGGGGTTCCATTTCACGCCAACTGAACACGCCCCATACCATGACAGAGCCTACACCAGCTTGAACAGCCCCCTGTTGACATGTAGGGTCCATGGATTCATGAGGATGTCTTCATACCCGTACACGTCCATCCGTCCGATACAATTGGAAACGAGACTCGTCAGACCAGGTCATCAACAGTCCAATGGCGGTGTTGGTGGGCCCAGGCGAGGTGTAAAGCTTTGTGTAGTGCAGTCAACAACGGTACACGAGTGGGCCTTCGGCTCCAAAAGCCCATATAAATGATGGTCCGTTGAATAATTCGTTCACTGGCACTTGTTGATGCCCCAGCATTGAAATCTGCACCAATTTGAGAAAGGGTTACACGTCTGTCACGTTTAATGATTCTCGTCAGTCGTCGTTTGTCCCGTTCGTTCATGATCTTTTTCCGGCCGCAGCGATGTCGAAGATGTGATGTTTTACCGGATTCCCGATATTCACGACACACTCGTGAAATGGTCGTACACGAACATACAAATGTTGTCGCTACCTCGGAGATGGTATGTCCCATCTCTCGTGCGCCGACTATAATACCATGTTCAAACTCAATTAAATCTTTATAACCTGCCATTGTAGCAGCAGTAACCGATCTTGCTGCCGACCGCATCGCGTTACTCTGATTGGTTCCATACCTTTGTTATTTGCATACGCACGCCTATACCAGTTTTTTTTACTCTCCAGTGTAACTTTTAAGTAATTCCATATCCTAATATGTAACGTCCAATAAATTTCTCAATGGTAGATTACTTCGGATTATTTTATGTTTAATAGTGGGTTATATCGTTTTATCAGCCCATTAACTTCGCCCAATCCCATGTGTGGATCGAACATAGGACGATCATTACATAAAATGTCGTCTCATTTTCGTGACATTCGTATTCTTCGACTCGACTGATTTAGCCCAAATTTACCTTCTATTTACAGCAACGAGAGAAAATATACACTTGAAGACCTTGTTCAAATGAGCAAACAGCAGCATTTCAAAGTGATCTGGCTGAAACTAATCGGGGTTGCCCGTCACCTAAGGTGATCGTTACAACCACCTGTAGCTCACGGTTGATTGCCTATCGACACATTATGTATAAACTCTCTGTTTCACTTCTTCGATGTCCGAATTTGTCTCGTTTGTGTGCTAGTTATTTCCATCTCTTTGAGAAGCGAAATAAGTATCGGGTTATCAACTATTTCATTCAGAACGTCAGAATTTTGCCATATTTCGCTACCAGTTTGCTGAGGATATTTGCGGGAATGTTGACTGTTTAGTGATCTCTGTTCGTACTACAGTCATTCTCGGGTTCAATGCCTCGGTAATGCATATGCGTGATCTAGAGCAACTTATGTTCTGGCATATGAAATTCAAAATATTTTTATGACCCTTGCAGAATAGCGTTTCACTTATGCAAGGGGTGAAATTTATTGTGTAACCTTCCACTTGATTAACTCCACGAGATAGGAATAGTAGGGTTGAGGAACAATTCATCATACATGTGCACTTTGTATGTCATGTAATAACTGAGACGTGATGAAATATCAAGTATGGCCGAATCATGGCACTCACTTAGAAGACTCTCTTACATAATTTTTCCTTGTGCCACAACTCTAAATTCGGTATTCATGTTATAGTAATTAATAATTGCAGTTTCAGTAGTTACTTATTGATAGTTTCTTCATCTACTTTGGTGCTCGTAGTTACCAGTTATTCATTGGCTTTCCTGAGCCCTTCTCGGCAATTGGTTGTTGCTTTTGAGTGTCTTAATTTATCAACACATAATGTAAATCTTGCTTTGTTTAATGTAAAAGTTCCTAGCAAACAGCCCATATCGCACGATATAGCTCATTATTCTCGTCCGAAATTTCACTGAACTAAACAGCTGTTCCTCTCTTTTAAATATGTACCCGCTGATTATAGAATAGTCATCTTTGGGTTGTGAAATAGCTGAAGTCACTCCACTGCCACCAGGGTTAAGTGGAAGTGATAATTTCCAGTGAGTTGAGAAATGTCATGCCCTGTTACTATTGTGCATGTTATTATTCACTGGAGGTGAGTACAGTATACTTCATGAATGCAAATACACCATCGCCTCCTGGTAATGCATATGGATGCAAGAAGTAGGTCTACCTATAANGCAAATACACCATCGCCTCCTGGTAATGCATATGGATGCAAGAAATAGGCCTACCTATACTGGCAGAAGTAATTATAGTTGTAAAAAAAATCTGCAGCACATTCCAGAAATCAGGAGTTGTATCAAGTTGTCGTGGTTTGGCTTACAGTCAGGAGAATTAAGGGAAAATATGTCTCAGTATATGAAGTCTTTAATGAAGATGTATGACACGAGAATTTGTTTCCTACAAGCCTACTGAAATGTTCAAAAATGCAAAAGTAAAGATGGAAGGGTATTTTTGGACTTGTTCTTACATATACACATAAATAAATGTCGAGATATGCATGCTCTGATAATTGCTGCATTTATATTTATTTTCAACTTACAACAAGTGTTGATTTGAGAAATGTCGTAAGTCTGACCTCTTTTAAAAGTAATGTTGTAAATATTGATTGGCAAAATTAAGTTTGAAGAGGATTCTGTACTTGTCCATACTTACAGATAAATTGTTAGATCTTTATGCACATAAAATTGGTTAATTTTAAAACATTGTTACAATTTCTCAAAAGTCAGAAAACTAAACCAGGTTTCTTTAGGAATTGAAGTCTTAATTGAATGAAAGTATTAATTATGAGTGTACACTTTATTTACAATAACTACAAATAAAATTATCCTGGCTCAATACCTCATATTAAACTTATACGTCTTGCTATTTACAATTAATAAATTAAATCCGTACAATATACACATACCTCAAACTAAATTATGTAATTAAATAACTAAAATAATTCCCAATAAACAGAGTATCAAACCCTATTTAATTGCTTCATAAATGATATTTCCTTATTTGACAGTTCCAATATTTACAATACTGTTCATATCTGATGTACGTACAGTCCCACCTCAGTTTATTCCAGATCCCACCAGCCCGCAATGTTCTAGAGTCCTCCGA
This sequence comes from Clitarchus hookeri, assembly GCA_002778355.1. Lineage (NCBI taxonomy): Eukaryota > Metazoa > Arthropoda > Insecta > Phasmatodea > Phasmatidae > Clitarchus > Clitarchus hookeri. The sequence goes on along the minus strand of NQII01003727.1, from coordinate 38,788 downwards.
GTGCCCTCGAGCACAGTAGTGTACACTCGGGTTTCATGCCCTCTCGTCCGCCCACACCACAAATACCTCGTCCGCTGTGGTCTCGCAATCTCCCATCGTCTTCCGTCCTCTTCGCAGATGTCCGACGCCTCACTCGACTTCGCCCAGTTACCGCACTCAGCAAAAGGCTTCTACCAACAGACTTCCTACCCCCGGACAGCTGCGATATTTATAAGGTCGTAGGTCATCGCCCTGAAATTT